>PITA01034839.1:0-11155 GCA_004023965.1 Spilogale gracilis
GATTCATTCCCCATTCCCCACACCCAGTGCTCCACGCTTTAGGTGTCCCCAATACCCACCACCAGGCTCTCCCATCCCTCCACCCCCCTCCCTCCAAGTCCCTCAGTTTGTTTCTGTGTTCAAAGTCTCTGTTGTTTCGTTTCCCTCCCTAGATTACCCTAGTTCCCATTTGCTTTCCTTCTGCCACTGTCCTCCAGTTAGCCCCTCATGCACCGCAAGTAAGTGAGATCAGGCGATACTTGACTTTCTCTTCTTGGCTTATTTCTTTTTAATGTACTGTTGGATCCTATTAGCTAGGATCTTGTTGAGAATCATGGCAACTATATTCATCAGGGATATTGGTCTGAACCAAAAGATTGGGATTATTACCTGCATATTCTCTGACTGCAATGCCTTGAAACTAGAACTCAACCACAGGAAAGAGTTTGGAAGGAATTCAAACACTTGGAAGCTAAAAACTATCCTGTTAAAGAATGTTTGGATCAACGAGGAAATCAAAGAACTTAAGCATTTCATGGGAACCAGTGAAAATGAAGATACATTGATCCAAAAGCTATGGGATACAGCAAAGGCAGTCCTAAGAGGGAAATACATAGCTATCCAAGTCTCACTCAAAAAAGAAAAATTGAAAAATCCTGAATACACCAACTCTTTTTACACCTTAAAGAACTGGAAAATCAACAAAAAATTAAGTCATCCCCATACACAAGAATGGAAATAGTTAAGAATAGAGCAGAGATCAATGAATTAGAAACTAGAGATACAGTAGTACATATCAAATCAAATTAGAAGCTGATTCTTTGAATGAATTAATAAGATCAATAAACTATTGGCCAAACTAATCCAAAAGAAAAGGGAAAAGACCCAAATTAATAAAATTAAGAACGAAAAGAGAGAGTTCACGACTAACACCAAGGAAGTACAAACAATCATCAGAAATTATTATCAACAGTTATATGCCAATAAGTTAAACCTAGAAGATATGGATGTATTCCTGGAAACCTTTAAACTTCCAAGACTGAAATGGGAGGAAATTTAAATAAATAGACCAATATTTGGTAATGAGATTGAAACAATGATCAAAAACCTCCCAAGGGGCTCCTGGTGGCTCAGTCATTGAGCATTTGTCTTCAGCTCAGGTCATGATCCCAGAGTCCCTGAATTGAGCCCTTCATTGGGTTCCCTGCTGGGTGGGGAGCCCGCTTTTCCCTCTCTCACTCCCCTTGCTTGTGTTATCTCTCTTGCTGTGTTTCTCTCTGTCAAATAAATAAATAAAATATTTTTAAAAAGTCCCCAAAAATATGACCCCAAGACCTGATGGATTCCCTGGGGAATTCTACCAAACATTCAAAGAGAAATAGTACCTATTTTCCTGAAGCTGTTTCAAAAAATAGAAACAGAAGGAAAACTTCCAGACTCTTTCTATGAAGCCAGCATTACTTTAATTCCCAAAACAGGAAAAGATCCCATTTAACTTCTTTCAGTGTATTTAGAATATATTCAGTCAATGGAGCATAGAAACACTCTGTAAATTCACATTTCTTTTATTTAGAAAGGTATATGGTAAAATAGAGATTAAAAAAAAAGTCAGGAAATCAAGAATTGCAAAGAAAATGAAAGGATGGTGAGTGTTCTCTGCTTCTGCTCCCAATCTTAATGAAGATAATAACTCAAAACAAACCACCATCAACAAAATGATGGTGATCAAGCTATTTTTTAATGTACTAGGAGTTATGTGTCCTTGTCCTTTACATTCTAAATTAAAATTATCTTTTTATTTTGAATGAAAAACATACTTTAACTTAATTTATTTCTTTATGTATTCCATACATTTACTGATCATTCTAGAGGAAGTGCATTAGTTATTTTAGTGATAGTATTTACCAAAGAATTGTTGAATAACATATCCAACTTGAATGACGTAGGAACATAGAACAAGTATGTAAGACTTTATTTGTAGTTCATATATCTCCATCCATATATTTTTATTTTTTCACACTGGTCTTCCAATGTGACAATATAATTCACATTTTACATGAACTCTTGCCACATGCCTGGTACTAAAAATGGAATACATTCTTTTCCTCCAGAAATTTTTATTTTAGTCAGAAAGTGTAAAGATAATGATAAAAAAATAATGACAAGACTATCTGTACCATCATTCTCTGTTAGATTTTTATGTGGATATGTCAGCAGAACTGCATTCTAAATTTGGTTAAAAGAATCTGGTCACAATTTTCTTGAGGTGGTTCAAAAATCTTTTATTATGTATCCCCTATAGCCATCAATTTTCTCAATTTGTATGGCCTCCAAGAAAAGCATCTCTGATGTTGTGCCAAAAGAACCAAAATAATTTCTATTTTCCCCCCAGCAAGTTTTCTGGTTTTATTAAGTATAAAATGATCCCCTTAATTTTCTAGTGTTATTGCAGATTTCATTTCCATCTATCAGATTTTTAGCTTTCTAATTTGAGACTTTTATGTACTATAGACCCAGATGCTATCCACTGTATCAGTCACTCTAGGGCAGCAAGTACTTATTTGGCACATTAACTGTTTTTGACTCTAAAGACCATGTTTAGTATAACAGGGAAGTGTGCACATGAATTATTCCTCTTTAGTTTAGAATAGTTGATTTTTCCCTAAAGTCAACAAAAGGAGTTTCTCAAGTTTCCAGAAAATGGAGCCAGATGTATCTATTCTTGAGACTACCATCCAAATTTTGTTACTGAGGATACACACAGTGTTCATGAAAGATACTAAGAGGAAAGGATGCTGGGCCTCCATGTTAGAAATATCAGTGCTTTGTGAAATAAGCAGGATTTTTCTTTTTCTTATTTATTTTCTTATTTGACAGAGAGAAACAGAGCTAGAGAGGGAACACAAGCAGGGGGAGTGAGAGAAGGAGAAGCAGGCCTCCTGCCAAGTAGGGAGCCTGATGCGGAGTTCGAACCCAGGAATCTGGGATCATGACCTGAGCCAAAAGCAGATGCTTAACAACTGAGCCACCCAGGCACCCCTAAAATAAGCAGGCTTTTAAAGGAAATGATTTTGAGAATGTGAGCTAGCATGGAGAATTTTGTCTCCAACAACCATATCAAGTGATTGGGAATACAATGTGGAAGCTGTGATGCTGGACAGCAGACTCTCCCAGGAAGATGGTTCCACTGCAATGTGATCTTTTCTCCTGAATTTTCTCCTGAATTACTGGGATCTGTGGAGTTGGAAGAAGGCATGAGAAGGACTAAAGAACAAATCACCTAAGGGATTAAACACGTATTTTAAGTGTTTGAATACATATTTTGAAGTTTAAACACACAGGTTAAATTTGTAACTGTGGGTACTTTTTGTCAATGGAAAAAAAGGTAGTCTGGTTTCACATAAAACGTTTGAAATCAAAATTCTAAGATGAATTTTCTTGCTGGAACCCCAATATCAGTTTTACATGGCATACTGTTTGACCATGCCCATTTGGTTCTGGAGAAATTTTGGTTTATTTTATAGCAAACAACAACAATAAAACAAATAAGCAAAACATAATACACCATCAAATAAGAATTAATTTGTGAAGACATTATTTTCTGTATATATGATTATCCTTCTGAAAATTTAAAGAGAGACAAACTTAAATTTGTTGAGATATGAAAATAATAAAGAGACAGAAGGAAGCTCATGCTTGGGCATGAAAATACAATATTATGCTATATTGCAAGTTTTTTGGTTTTTTTTTTTTAGATCTTATTTATTTGATAGAGAGAAACACAGCTAGAGAGGGAACACAAGCAGAGAGATTGAGAGAGGGAAAAGTAGGCTTCCCGCCGATCAGGGCATCCGATGTGGGGCTCGATCCCAGGTCTTCGGGATCATGACCTGAGCCGAAGGCAGTTGCTCAACCAACTGAGCCACCCTGACACCCCTAGATTGCAAGTTTAATGACTCATGTTCTTAACCATACTTCCAGAGTTTTACAATGCAGACGTTCTATCAAAAGCATTTACGTTTCCTTTGTTTGGAACTAACATTCATTTGGACAATCCAAATTTTAGGCTCTCTCTCACTGGCTCTACTCTTATCACATGAAGCAGAAAAGCAGGGCTCTAAAGGGGAAAAGTACTTTGTTATATTGATAATTATGCAATACTTTGGTTTTCTCAACTGAGAAAATGAGCTATGCACAGGAAATTAGATTTTCAGGGAGAGGGGGATATTAGAAATACAAAAATACCCACAGTTGGATGGCTCATCCATTTATAGAAAATTTTTCCTAAGCTTGAATATATACCTATTCTATGATCTGAGAATCCCACTCCTACCATATATTCAAGAGAAATGAATGCCAACAAAGAATATTCAAAAATATTCACTTAAATTTGATTCAAAGTTTCAAACACTCATGTACAGAAGAAAGGATAAATGGTGGTACCTTCATACAAATAAATGCTCCTCAGCAATAAAACAGTGAATGAACTATTGATAGAGGTAAAACAGTGAATATGTCAGATATTAGAAAATCAGACACAGAAAAAATGTATACTGATTATTCTAATTATATGGAATTCAGGAACAAGAGAAAATGTGTGACAGTGAAGTTCATATTCACTAGAGTTATGTGCTAGGTAGCATATACTTTTGATTTCAGGAAGTTTTTTGTTTCAATAAAATGTGAACACACCAATTAGGATTTTCCTGTTTATCCCCATCATAATATGAATATTTTGAATTTATATTATTTGTTTAAATTCCAAAAAGCTAACCACAGGGTTGTTTTTCTCTAAGACTTTTTGTAACTCTGACTTCAACTACTTTTCCTCAATGGCTCTTTAAATACTGCTATACAAATGAATTTTGCAAGTAATGTCTCATAGGAATTATATACAATTTCATTTATGTTAAGGAAGTAACCTGCTAAGTTCATTTTTTCTCAAATGCTTATTTTGTGGTTCTCAAAAAAATAGTTTGCAAATATCATGAGTTAAAAGCTGAGTTTTTATCCAACTGTAGAGCAAAGCTCCCACATAAAATAATTTGTTTTAATAACTGTTTCTTAAAACCTTTGGTAATATTTTCTAAACACAGCAATATTGACTGACAAAGAAATGCACTTTGATTTGTTACCAAATCATTTTCTAGATATTGTATCTGCCATTTTTACAGAAGCAGAAATAAGTTTTCAAAAACCACTATTGAACATTTTTTATTCTGTGAGAAACCTTTATAACATATAAGCATAGTCTGGATTCCTAGGGCTTTGCCTTCCTTAATACTACCTCTAGAAGAAGGATGATTTGAACATACTCCACATGATAGCTATCTTTTGGTGTTTTCTTGAAAGAAAAATTCAACTAAGATCAATAATTATGAAGTTAAGGGTTGCCTGGGTGGCTCAGTGAGTTAAGTGACTGCCTTTGGTTCAGGTCTTGATCCTAGGGTGGAGGGATTGAGCCGCCCATGGTGTTCCTTGCTTAGCGGAAAGCTTGCTTTTCATTCTGCCTGCCACTCCCTCTGCTTGTGCTCATTCTCTCTCTGATTTAAAAATAAATAAGTAAAAATAATTTTAAAAAAGAATTATGGAGTGGCACTTGAAGAGCCAGGTATTAACAAAGCAAAAACTAAAACCATATTGGATTCACTCAAACTATTCACTAAAAGAAAATATGAGTGTCTGAATATGTTTTTTAACATTGAATGAAATTATATTGAACTATAACATACATACAATATAGGAACAAGCTGATGAATTTTCACATACATATTCATCCATGTAACCACCATTCAGATCAACATATAAAACCCTTCAAGAACCTTAAAGGTCTCCCTTGTGTCCTTTCTAGGCAATACCATTACATATCAAACCCCAAACAGAGGTAACATAAGATTTTTAGTTCTATCTACATTGATTACTTTTACCTCTTTTTGAAGGTCTTCTAAATTGTACCATTTGTATGTAATCTTTTTTGATACTTTCATTCATCATATTGTAAGATTCATCCATGTGTGTATAAGTAGTCCATTCCTTTTATTGCTGAAAATATTCCAGTGTCTAAGTATACAATAATATTTTAATTCATTATATTTTAATGTGCAATTGGATTATTTCAAGTTTATGGATATTACCAATAAACTACAAGACAGAATTGAATATATGTTTCTATTTATTTATTTATTTATTTATTTATTTATTTATTTATTTATTTCTCTGGGTATACAATTAGCAGAGTTGGGTAGCACACTTCTGTCTCTGGAAAGATTGAAAGTGAGGTAGCCCTGCTGATAGTTTGATTTCAGCCCAGTGAGACCAATGTAACTTTTGACCTACAGAATTGTAAGTTAATAAATTTGCATGATTGGATTAGAGTTAGAGTTTCAACCTATCTGTGTCAATATCTCTGTACTATTCAATCTAAAGTGAGCCTTGTACAGAGAGTGAACTGTTGGACTTTTTTTCCTCTTCATTTTTATTCTGTCAATATTTGTGTTTGAATTGAATATTTAGTGATTTTACATGTAATGTAATTATAATGAGGTAGGATTTACAACTGACATTTTTTTGTTTTCTATATGTCAAATGTCTTTTTTGTTCCATTATTTCTCCACTTCTGATATTTTTATTAAATATTCATTTTCTAGTGTACCACTCTAATTTCCTTTTTGTGATTGCTAAATATTATGTTCTTAGTGTTTTCCCTAGAGATTACAATTAGCATCTCAACTTAAAACAATCTAGTTTAAGTTAATACTGATTTAATTTTAATAGTTTACAGAAATTTTGCTTTAAAGTTTTTTATAATATACGACTTCTTCCTCTTCCCCTCATTATTATCATTATAATATAAATTACACTTTTTACATCATATGCAGTTGTATTTCAAATCATGTGGGAGTGGAAATATTTTATAAAAATACATTAATGCATTGATTCATTATGTCATGCTCGCTCTAAGTATAAAGCCACATCCGTCACCATATAGTGTTATTATAGTATAATTGATTATGTTCATTGTGATGTGTCAAGTCTTCCCATGACTTATTGATTCCATAACTTGAAGCCTGTATACTTAAATTTAAAAAAATATATAAATAAATAAAATTAAATTTAAATTTGTAGAAGAGTACATTGATACTATTTTTTACATTTTCCTATGTGGTTACATTGACCTTGACTCTCTGTGAGGCTTATCTGTCTGTCTCTTCATTTCAGCTGCAAGGCTCTTTAGAATTTCTTGTAGGGGATGATAAAAACTGATTCTCTCAATTTTTTATATCTAGTAATGTCTTAGTTTTTTCTTAAATTTTGAAATATAGTTTTGCTGAATGTGGAATTATTGGTTGACAACCTATTTCCTGTGGTAACCGATTTCATTGCTGTATGACCCCCATTCATTTTCCTTAGAAGCCATCTTTTCTCTTATTGATGATCCCTTGTATATGATGAGATATTTTTTCCTTGTTGTTTTCAGATTATCCTTTTGTTGTTGTCTTCTGTCAGTTTGACTATAATGTTTAGGTGTGTGGATCTCATGGAATTTATTCTACTTGGAATTTATTGGATATATAGATTAATGTTGACATTATATTTGGGGAGTTTGAGGAAATTATTATTATTATTTTTTTGTTTGGAAATTGTTTTTCTAAGTTAGCTTTGTATCTCTCTTTTCTCCCTCTGGGCCTCTCATTATGCATGTCGATACATTTGATGACATCTGAACCAAAGCTCTGTTCGTTTTCCTTCATTTTATCTTTCTTTTTTTCAGTTCTTCAGACTGAATAATCTAAACTGACCAATTTAAATTTCCTTGTTCTTTCTTTTACTAGTTCATATCTCTGTTGAGCCCCTTTTGTGTAATTTTTATTTCACTTATTGTGCTTTTTAGTCCTATGCTGTCTATTTAGTTCTTCTGTATAATTTCTACCCCTTTTCTGTTATTATATATTTGGTGAAATCTAAGGACTTGTAGATATTAATAGGCTAATTCTAAAATTTAGATGGAAAAGGAAAGGAATAATATTTAAAGAATTTTGGAAAGGAAGAACAAAGTTTGAAGCCTTGTATTCGCTGATTTTTTTATTCTACTCTAAAGCTAAATCAATCAACACAGTGTTATTGTCAAATGCATAGACACATAGATCTATGGAATAGGATTGAGGATCTATAAATAAATCCACACTAACATAGCCACCTGAATTTTGACAAAAGTTCAAGGGAAAAGACCATCTTTTCAATAAATAATACTGGAAAAATTAGATATCCATAAACAAAAAAAATAGACACCTAACACCTTACATAACAGGTAATTAAAATGGGTAGTTGACATAAATGTGAAATGTAAAATTTGAATATTTCTAGAAGGAAACATAAGAGAAATTTTGCCTCATCTGAGGTTAGCCAAAGTATTTCTTAGATATTACTTCAAAAGCATGACCTATAAAATAAAAAAAGACAAATTAAGTTTATTAAATTTAAAATATTTTGCCATGCAATTAGATAGAGTTAAGAGAATGAAAAGATAAGCTAAAAAATGAGAGAAAATATTTGCATTTGATCACATCTGAACAAAGGGCTATATCCAGAATATATGAAGAATACTCAAAAGTTAATAAATAAACAAACATAAAAATAGGCAAAAGACTTAAACACTTCACCAAGAAAAGTGTATGATGTCAAATATGCATATGAAAAGATGTTCAACATCAATAATCATTAAAGAACTGTAAAGTAAGACTACATTGAGAGATGGATACATACCTGTTAGAATGACAGTTAATGACTATACTTGCCATGGTCAGCATTGAATAATGTGTAGAATCAATACACTGCACACCTGAGAGTCATTTAACATTGTATGTTAATTGTATTTCTTTTTTTTAAAAGTATTTTATTTATTTGAGAGAGAAAGAGTTATGAGGGGGGTAGGGACAAAGGGACAAGCAGACTCCCACTGAGCAAAGAGCCTGACAGGAAGGTCAATCCCAGGACCTGAAGACCATGACCTGAGCTGAAGTTAGACTCTACCCCCTGAGCCACCTGGGTGCCCCTTCATGCTAATTATATTTCAACAACAGAAGAATAATAAAACTACACATTAAAAAAGCCATATGAAGTGCTGGTGGGGACATAGAACAACTAGAACTCTTTTATATTTCCTGTAGTAAGCAAAATGGTGCAACTACTTTAGAATACAGTTCATTGATTTATGAAAAGTTCAATATACATCTGCCATATAATTATTAGCATTCCCACTTCTAAGAAATGGAAAAATATGTGCACATGCACAATATGTACATGAAATTCTATAAACTTATAAAACTCATAATTGCCAAAATCAGAAGAAAACTCAAATTTCCTCAACAGGTTTAATTATAAACAAGCTATCACACATTCATATGAGATTCTACTTACATTTTTTAAAGGATAAATTATTGATTCATGCAACAAAATAGACAAAATAGTAAGTAGTTACTATATTATATAATATCTATTATTTTGAGAAAGGAAAAATTATAGGAGGAAAAGAGTATTTGGTGGAAAGAGTACTAAGAAGAAAAGAGTCTTGGATTAGGGACTGGATGAAGGCATTGTGAGTAAGGGGTGCCATGGGGAAATTTGTGGAGTGGTGGAATAATGATGGTGGTCACAAGTCAATGTGTTTATAAAACTCAATGGAACTGCACTCCAACAAAAGTTGATTTTTGCTTAATGTAAGTTTTTAAAAATCATCAGTATACAAAAGTAAAGATGAAATTCATTCTCTGAAAAATGAATATCATATGACCACACTAAAAAGAGTAGGAGAGAAAAAAGCTTTCCCCAGTGACAATGCTTTGAGGTAGTTCTCTAAGGCTAAAGATAAAAACAACTGCAATTTTAATTTTGACTACCTTTTTTATTTCTTAAATGTCTATAATTCCAATCCTCACATATAAGGAAATGATGACTACTTATAAATACTGTAGCAATTCCATTATTATGTAATTTCTCCATATTTTCTGATTTGTCATGTCCTAACTTTTCTACTTGTCTTTCAGTCAATAATGATCATCATGATATCCCATCTTGTGTAGTTCATCTTAATTTAGGCTCTTGTAATCTGCCTCTCTGATTCCATTCACAGTGACCCCTTCACAGATCACAACACATTTCTTCTGCCATATAAGGGACATACTTATGTCTGATTTTTCAGTGTTTCTTGTTTTTAATTTTTTTCTCTGCTTCCGCTTATGTATGTTCTTCTTAGCCAGTTCCTATACTTTCTTCAAAACTCCAGATTAAGTTGACAGTAATTCACATGTAACCCTACAAATAGAGGATGCTTTATATACAGGTGTTTGTTTTGGGTATTCACAGTGTCACACTGATCTTTATCTCAGCATCAAAGTTATTTTTTTTCAGAAAGTTTACTTTCTATGTCATTTATAAATGTATGCTGAAGCATATTCTATGTCATATATAAATGTAAGTTGAAGCCACTTATGGAAAAGCCTGAGACTGACATTTACTGGAAAAGAAGTTTCTGGATGGCAAGACCTTAAATAGTACTTGGCATTTAAAATTACATATTTATGTAAATATAATACACTATTATTATATAATACATAAAGGATGAAATAATTATATACATATACTTAATTTAAGGTGATTTGTTTGGAGTTTTATAGGCCTCTACTATTGTAAGTCTTTGGAAGGTGGAGATGAAGGAATAGGTAGAATTTTATTGCCATTCTCAAAACCATACTTATTAACTTGAATTATTTTCTTTCTCATATAATGTATCATGTCTTCTTTAAAAAAATTTTAATTAATTAATTAATCAATTAATTATTTATTTGAGAGAGCGAGAGAGCAAGCATGGGAGGGAGAGGGAGAAAGAGACTCTCCAGCAGACTTTCTGCTGAGTGAGGAGCTGGATATGGGGCTGCATCCCACAGCCCTGAGATCATCACCTGAGCTGAAATTAAGAGGGGGGACTGACCCACTCAACCACCTAGGCACCCCAATGTAACATCTTCAAATTTATAAATATTTTTTAGCCAATAGCCATTATGTGTATGTTTGTGTGTGCATAGGTGCAAATTATGGTAAAGTTGCAAAGGTAATATGTATTCCTGTTTATCTTTTTTAAAGAAAGAATTTTATCTGGAAATCACACACACTTACAATT
>PITA01034840.1:0-11169 GCA_004023965.1 Spilogale gracilis
GAAGAGGGGAGACGATACTTAGAAAAAGGTGAATGAGTTGTTTATGGTCACACAAATTAGTAGTAATGGAGATGGGACTAGAAACAGTTTCCCTGATTCCTAATCTATCACCCCTCTGTTCCTTACCACATTCTTGAACTCTTGTCACATGCTTTATCAATTATATGGATAAAATTGAGTACAGAGTAGCCTTAACTTTATCAGTTCTAAAATTCATAACTTTTCTATGCAGTTGAAATATATCTAAGAAAAATATGAATCAATATTTTTTAGCTTTTACTCTATGCTAAACAAGGGAGTAAATTATTTAAACACGTTAACTAAAAACTGAAACCATTTAAGCAGACACACATGCACACAAATGCACACACACACAACTTACTGTCTACAATAACACAACTTTACCATTTTTGGGACACTATTCCTCAGAATAAGAACTTGATCATTCATTATAAGAAATCCCAGAACAATCCATCCACTTTTCAATAAGAAGCATCAATGGACAGTTCATGTTTCAGAGCCCTGAGCTTGCTATTTCTACCCATCCTAAACAGCGTTAGTGTAACTTTCACCCAAACCTGACTAAGCTCCTGCCTTCAATCAAACTCAAGTTCTCAATATATGTGGATATTGCCTTCCTTGCAATGAGATTATACTCACTTCTGTGGAGGTAGTGTTCTCCATTTTCACAGGATCAATAAACTTAGTTTTGTCTTTTTTCTTTTTTTAAGATTTTATTTTTTATTTGACAGAGAGAAACACAGTGAGAGAGGGAACACAAGCAGGTGGAATGAAAGAGGGAGAAGCAGGCTTCCCCCTGAGCAGGAAGCCAGATGCCGTTCGCAATCCCAGGACTCCGGGATCATGACCTAAACCAAAGGCAGATGCTTAACGACTGAGCCACCCAGGCACCCCCTCAGTTTTGTATTATCAACTGATTATATTAGTGATGTTTGGGAAGCTTCCATTGAACATGCATCATCACATTGTCATAAAAATCAAAGTAGCTACTATTTTCCTGATTATTTAGATGAGGAAACAGAGGTACAAAAAGTTAAAAAAAAAAAATGTGTCCAAGGACATGTTAGCTGTGACACAACCAAAATGTGAGTCCAGGTGGTCCGGCTCCAGAATGCAGCCTCCTGATCATTGTTGGCTTTCCTGACACTGCCTAACAGCACAGCTGATCTGGAAGCAGTTAATTGTGTTCAGCTGATAACAGCCCCTCCTTCATTAAAACATGAGAATTTTAGCATTTCATTATTTTCATTCAAAATTTTTCTATTTTTCCCCGTGTTAACTACAAGGCTAGCATAAAGACATCAAATCAAAATCCTGAAAGTTAACTGGTCAGTAAGTCCAATGAGCTTTCCTTTGACTGGGAGATCTGAAGAAATTTAGCATCAGAAGTGAAAGACTCTGCCCTTCCTCGAGGATTCCTTGACTGAGTCTTCATTTGCTGGGTGAAAGTTTGCATTTCCATCTTCCAGCATCATCTTCATCCTCAGCTACCATCATCTTATTTTCTCTTAAGACTATGTATAACCAGCATGGGGAGGAGGGGAGTGGTACACCCAACAATGCTAGTCCTCTCGATCTTGGTCGGTTGCCTTAGCATCCTATAGAATCTCAGGCTTTGCCTCTTCATGTCCCATATTGAAGGGCACTCAGGATTATCAAAGGTTTGGACTTAAGGTAAGTGGTCTGCTGCTTGCACTCTCCATGAGCAAACACAACATAGGGCGACCTCAGAAGGCTCAACTATTGTTTATTTTAGGAGCACAACAGCAAATTCTGAGCTACACAGAAGTATGGTGAGACTGGAGAGTGGATAATGTGCATGTTGTTAAGGGAATCGCTTTTTTTACTGAAAAAAGGGAAATATGAATCCTGTTTTCATGTATGTAAATAATGATGATATAGGTAGACCCACTATTTTTTTTACTTTTGATGTCATATTAAAAAGATAATTGTCAAGATCTATGTCAAGTGCCTATGTTTTCTTCTAGAATTTTTATGGTTTCATGTCTCATATTCAAGTTTTTAATCCATTCTGAATTAATTTTTGTGTGGAGTGTAATATAGTGGTCGAATTTCATTCTTTTGCATGTGGTTGTCTAGTTTTCTCAGCACCATTAATTGAAGGTTTATCCTTTCTTCATTGTATATTCTTGGTTTCTTTGTCATAAATTAATTGACCGTGTAAGTGTGAGTTTATTTTTGGGATCTCCATTCTCTTCTACTGATCTATGTATTTTTTATTAACATATAATGTTTTATTTGCTTCAGGGATACAGGTCTGTGAATCAACAGTCTTACACAATTCACAGCACTCACCATAGCACATACCTTACTGTTTCAATTACTAAATTTTATGGTATAGTTTGAAGTCAGAGAATGTGGTGTCTCTGGTTTTGTTCTTCTTTCTCAACATTGCTTTGGCTATTTGGGGTGTGTGTGTGTGTGTGTGTGTGTGTGTGTGTGTGTGTGTGTTTCCAAAATATTTTATGATTATTTGCCTCGTTTCTTTGAAAAATGTTTTTGGAATTTTGCTAGAGATTGCACTGAATCTGTAGGTTGCCTTTGGTAGTACAGGCATTTTAACAATATTTGATTCTTCTAATTCATGAGCACAGAACATCTGCCCATTTATCTGTGTCCTTTTCAATTTATTTCATTAATATCTTGTGGTTTTCAGCATACAGGTCTTTTACCTTGGTTAAATTTATTCCCAGATATTTTATTATTTTTGATGTAATTGTAAATGAGATTGTTGGGCTTATTTATATTTCTGAAAGTTTATTATTAGTTCATAGAAACACAACAGATTTTTGTGTATTTTTTTTATCCTAAAACTTTGCAGAATCCATTTATTAGTTCTGTTTTTGATGAAGTCTTTAGGGTTTTTTTTTATGTATAATATCATGACATCTGCAAATAGTGATAGTTTTATTTTCTCCTTTCCAGCTTACATGCTTTTTCTTTCTTTTTCTTGCCTATTTGCTCTGGCTAGAACTTCCAATATTATGGTGAAGAAAAATGGTGAGAGTGGGCACCCTTGTCTTGTTCCTAATATAGGAAGGCCTTTCAATTACTTACCATTCAGTACAATGTTAGCCATGGACTTGTCATGGATGGCCTTTATTAGATTGAGATATATACCCTCTATACCCAGGTAGCATTCTTTGTCTCAATTTTAAATTTCCAAACCTGAGTACTGAAGCCTTCTATAATATTCTAAATTTCCTTATATCAATAAAAATAAACTTCTTATTTATCCTTTTAAAACTGACCAATGTGAAATGATTATTGACTGTGCATAACTCATTATGAGAATATTGATAACTTTTTTTTTAATTTTGTTTATTTATTTGAGAGAAAAAGAGAGAGAATACAAGCAGGGGCAGTAGCAGACAGAGGGAGAGGAAGAAGCAGGCTCCCCACTGAGCAAGGAGCCTGATTTGGGTCTCCATCCCAGGGCTTTTTGGTAAAGGCAAATGCTTAACTGATTGAGCCACCTAGGCACCCCAGATAAATATTTTTTTAAATGAAACTAATTGCTGTCATAAGCCCCAGAGAAATTGTCATCTAAGACTATAAAGAAACATGTAAAAGGATACTCCTTACAGCACCATTAGTTGTAAACAACACTAGATAACTAGGCAAATAGATGAGTTAAGCAGAGTTGATACACAATCCTATATGGAATGCTCTGAAGCACTCTGAAACAAAGTCCTAAAATCATGTAAAGGAACATGAATAAATTATTAAAAACATAGTTCTCAATGAACCTTGGAACACTGAAAAAATAAAATAAAATATTAAAAAATACAGTTCTATTTTAAAAAAGAAATAAGAAAATACAATCTATAGTATGTTATTGTAGATTTGCAAACACCATCACATATTTTTCAAAGATTAAACATATGAGGATAAATATCAAGGTGTATTGTACTGTGTACTAGAGAAGAAGGTAAAAGAGAAAACAGGAGTCACAGATGAAAGGGGTGAAAATATTAAAATAAAGTTAAATAAAGTAAAATAGAGCTTGCCTGCCTTAATGATATTCTGGAAAAAAAAGACACATAATTAATCCAATTCTGTGCTCCTGAGATTCTCAAATATTAAAATAAAGGAAAGTGAAAATGTAGCAAAAGTAAAATAATAAAGTAAAATAGAAGTAAACTAAACTCTGTATGCATCTTAGGACAAATAATTTTAGGGTTGTGAACACTGCTTTCCAATAATTACCTATAATTTTTATAGGCAGCAACGTAAGTTGACTACTCTTGCTTTCATGCCCCTCAGTGCAGTCTTGAATTCAAGATAATGTCAGCTCTGTCCACAGAATACATTCAGAATCTGATCACTTGTCACTATTTTCACTACTTCTATCCCTTGCCATCTGGTCTTCTGTTTATAATTGCTTCCACTCTTGCCCCTTTGTAGTTTTTTCTCCAGAAACTAAATAGAAAAATCCATGTCAGATCATGTCACTCCTCTGCTCAAAACCCTCCAAAGCTTCACATCTGTCCCAGAATAAAATCTCAATTCTTTAACAGCCTTCAAGGTCCTACATCATCTTGCCCCTTGCTTTCCAACTTCATCTTCTACTAAGTTGCCCCTTTACTTACTTTGTTCTACCTACAGTGACCTCCTTGTCCTTCCTGAAACACACAAAGCATGCTCCTGCTTCAGTGACTTCACACTTGCTATGCCTTCTGCTGCAACATTCTTCCAATTTTTAACTTATTCCCTCACTTAGTTGTGATCTATTCTCAAATGGGACCTTATCAGAGAAGACTTTTCCATTTACCCAAACCATAATAGCACCCTTTCTCGTCATTTGCTCTTTCCTTACTTTGCTCCTTTTTTTTTTTTTTTTCTTTTTAGCATTTGACAGCAACTGGCGTTTTGTGGTTTTCTCTGTTTCTCTCATTGGAGCCGCAAGAGAGGTTACTGCTTTGTCTAGAGAACCTAGAAAAATGCTGGGTTCAAGTCTGTATACATACCTATAGAAGGAGGGCATCATTGTGACATTTTGACCTGAACAAAGTGCAATGGAAAATAATTGAACAAGATATGGCAATAATAATAACACAAATTTTATAACATTTTGAAAGTTAATAGATAACCTTATTTGATAACAAAAGTTAGTCCTCCTTTTATAAAAAAGCAGTAAAGCAAATTAAGGCTCAGTAAGCCTCAACATTTGCTTAAAACTCCCCAGCTAGGAAAAGTTAATTTTATTCTTAAGACTAAATTGGTAGACTCTTCATTTTTAACCCTGTTTATTAAAGGGCTATTCCCCAATGTATTTTCAAAGATTTCTCATCTTCCCTGCCGTTCATCATTTCATCCCAAATTAAGACTCCCTTAAAGGTTCATCTGAAAGTGGAATATGTGTGAAATTACAGGCATGTGGTCTGACTCCTAAAGAAAGATTCCACTTAAATAAACATAATAACCAGTAATTATTTACACAATATGATAGTTTTAAATTTGACAGGTTTAAGGCGGGGGCATGTTGATCAGAGTAAAAAATTTCTACTAAACTCAGCAGTATTTGAATCAAACAGCTGCAAATATGTCATAAAATACAGATTTTGTTGCAAAACTATAGCATCATGGGGAAGACATAAGACAGCTTTATCAATGGGAAATGGATCAAGAATTTTCTTTAGGAGGTGGTCCACAGGAGACTAATGCTACATGAAAAATATTTTAGTAACAAATACACTGTGAAATAATTATGCCCCCTTACTCTGTAAAAATGCTAGTCTAAAGCTTGTTCTGCAAGGAGTAAGAATCCTTTTACTGCACTATTTCATGTGGTTGATGCCGCCACAAATAGATTATATTGTTCTCCCTTTGGAATGTAAGGGGAATCAAAATGGTAGGAAGAACGCTTTGGTATGGCCTCTTAAATGCAAGCATCGCTAAACTTGTTGGGAATTGTTGGGAATAATTTTCTCCAGCTTCTGTTAGAATGTCAATTATGGGGCGCCTGGATGGCTCAGTGGGTTAAAGCCTCTGCCTTCAGCTCAGGTCATGATCTCAGGGTCCTGGGATCAAGGCCTGCATCAGGCTCTGCTCAGCAGGGAGCCTGCTACCTCCTTTCTCTCTGCCTGCCTCTCTGCCTACTTGTGATCTCTCTCTCTCTTTGTCAAATAAATAAATAAATAAATAAATAAATAAATAAATAAATAAAATCTTTTTTTTTTAAAATGTCAATTATGTAGTAATTAGGTTCCATGATATATTGCAGATACAGAATTCAAGCTAACTTTTCTTGCAGATTTTAAGGAAGATTTAGAGTGGTGCATCAAAGGATACAACTTTATAATGAGAAGATACCTAACATGTCCCAAAAATGAAAACAGGATAGACAACTGATTCTATTTATTCAAGTGTCCAACTAGCTTAGTTTTTTTGTTAGTGATCTTGTTTAGCAATTTAAGTAAATCAACATATTAGGTATTAACCAAAATGAATTTTTACTTTCAGCTATGTGATTCCAGAGCATGTATCTTTTGTAATTATATTTCCAGTCTTTTTAATTAGCCACTGGTTGTTTCCAGAGACTTTAGGTTGGCACAGTAAGCAATATCTTCAAGTGAATGTTAAATTTGAAATGATGTGCTGCGTGAATAACGTAACTGTAGTTTCTAGTTGCACTACATTAATACTTAAGTGTTTGTGCCTGCTCTTAAAAGTTTCTTGTTATGCCCAGTCTTTGGTAATCTGCCAACCAGGAACCCACACAGCATGCCTGAACCCAATGAGTTAAACATGGGTTCCCTGAGATCCAATGTCATCTCTTTATTTCAGAGTACTGGGAACTTCCAAAATACCTTTCTCATTCAAATCCTGAATTTTTGCCCCTGTTGAATTAGAGGATCTTATAGGAATTAACCAACCTTCTCCCTCTAACTCACTACAACTGGTCTTTGCTCAAAAATTGTTATTGGAGTTGGTTTGTGTCCTCCACTTTTCATAAGTTTTACATTAATTCTGTGCCTTCCTATCTCCTTTCTTTCTTCAAGAGTTAGTTCTTATGAAATTGTATCCCACCGTCCACTGAGGCCTGGGAGTGGGCTCTGGCAGCCTCTGTACCCCTGTAGTGAGAGCTATGGACTCTAGATTCAGGCTTCCAACTGAAAATCCTAGCTGCTTACTTGCTTGCCAAACTTCTCCATGTCTCAGTCTCCTCACCTCTGAAATGGTGATGATAAATGTTTCTACTTATAGTGTTTCCAAGAAATAAATGGAGTGATAATTACAAAGAACATAGAATACTTACCAGAGACTAACCGCTTGATAAAAGAAAGATGCTTTTAATCTACCCCAAATACTCTTAATTTAGAAAGTCATTTCTTCAGACATTTACTAATCTTTCATACTTAATTCCTTCAAAAGTAAAATATCTACTGCATAATTTATTAAACTAATATCAAAGGAAAGGAAGAAGTCGAAATCCCATCAGTCCTGCAAATGATTTCATAAATCTTATACTTTCATATTTGCTTGTATTTTTTGTATCTATACTGTAAAAAAAAAAAATGTTCGCACCAATTTACCCCTGCTATCAGAACAAGAGACACATGGGCATTTTAGATACAGTTCAAATTTTGTTTATATTCACTCCATGGAACTTTGCCTGTAATATCATTTCAAGGGTATACTCATTGTTCTTTCTACTAGGTTATAAACTCGTCTAAAATAAATGCTAAGTTCTTCAACTTCTCTAATATTTGTCACCAATGAGTTTGGAATCAATTATTCTTATGAGCTTTTCAAATTAGATTGTTGGAAAAGTTCAGTGAAGTGGAACTGACTACTGTCAACGTTACACTTAATGAGACTATATAGCTGCATATTTGAAACCTGTGAATGACTTCTTCCTGAGAATTCTGACTTACTTAGCCTTGTCCAGAACTCCCCTTCTTGGGTAAGCTATTTTGAGACTTTATATATACTTGATCTGTAACAAGTAATTCTGTCTGTGGAAAGAATACATTGTCCAAAGAACATAGAGTCATTTTAACACAAAGAAATCTAAATGAGAGCTTTATATTTTTAGTTGATGAATCTAGAAATACCATGCAGGCTCAAATATTGGGGCAACCATTTTTGGCAATATGAAATATGTGTAAGCAGAGGAAATTTGTCAAAGAGGCTATTTCCAACAATCAATATTTATTAAGCATCTACAATTAGCCATATTTAGACACCTAACAAGAATAATGAAAAAGACTTGATAGATTTCTGCCTTCATGGAGATTTCAGTAGGGGCCGGGAGATAAACAAAAATTGAACAGGGCAATCATTTATTATTATTTTTAAATGGAGTAGGCTAATATTTATCATGTGCTCACTATGTACAAGGCCTTGACTTGGTGTTTTGGATCCAAAGGTAATTAAGATGGAATCCCTTTTGTCAAGGAACTAGCCATTTAACAGAGAAGATAAACACAAAAACAAGTAGACAATTACATTCTGAGAGTTCTACTCTTTCATATTCTCAAATGTTCATTATGTGCTAGATACTCTGCTAAGTTTTTACAGAAGGGTCCTCATCTGTTGTGTGAGTTTTTCTTCTTGCTCCTTTGCTGTGTGTACCCACAAATACACTCAGATCCCCAAGAGTGAATAGCTGCTAGATTCGAAGACTAACAAAGGAGGCTTAGAAGTCTTCTAGCTTTTAATAACTTGAATTTGGCCTTATGCCTACACCATATCAAGTTTCTGCAATTCTTTAAAGAGCTTTATTCATGAAGCTGAGTCAAAAAGACTGTTTAAACTAACTGTTCTTACTTATTCTCACTTTTTTTCCCTCTGAAAAAGAGATACCTTGATGAAAACTCTGGCCCAAAAATGTTGACATAAAGCCCATGTATTATCATAAATCATTTTTGGACCCCCATCATCTCAAATGATTGTAATTAAGTTAATTGGGAATCATTCTCTACCTTATTTAGATCTGATAAGAAAGTTAGAAGAATATTGGGAGTGTCTCTTTTATACTTATGGGTGTAGAGAGCTCGAAGGAGCAGCACGTGTACTTTTATGACAATAGGAGAGCCAGACAAATTGTAGGTTCATGAATTTTCCTGTGACTATAAGAGCTGTGGTGAAATGTGAGCCTTGCCTTACCTTGGATTTATGAAACCATCACCGGTAGGAAGAGCTTAGCCAGAATATATGGAAAGTTGTTAGAGACCAAGTGGATAAAGACCAGAAAAACCCCTTGTAAGCCATAGCAATTAGGGTTACAGGGGATTTAAAATTATCATGATTAATATGTTAAAGGCTCTAACATAAGGGTGAGCAAAGTATGTTCCTAAGAACAATTTAGCCAACATGCTTTTGTATGGTCCATGAGCCAAGGAGAGATTTTTAGATTTTTTTAAGATTTGGAGGAAAAAAAAATAAAGAAAAAGAATATTTCAAGCTATGTAAAAGTTACATGAATTTCAAAGTTCAGTATCCTTAAATATATTATTGAAATACAATCATTTTCATTGACATATTATATGTGACTGCTTTTCTGCTACAACAGAAAGGTTGGTTATGACAGAGACCACATAGACAGGAAAGCCTAAAACATATACTACTTGACCATTTACAAAAAAAAAAAAAATATTTTCAAACCTCTGATCAAGCAGGAAAGGTGTATGACTAGAAGATCACATGGACAATTTCCTTAGACAGATATAAATGATAAGAAATCAAATGGAAATGTTAAAAAAGAGAAACAGTAACAAAGATAAAGGATGCCTTTAATGAACTCATCAATCATAGCTGAGGAAAAATCAGTGAACTTCAAAACAGTTACTAGAAATTACTCAAACTGAAATAAAAGAATAAAATAAGTTAAAAAAAATCAGAACAGAGCACCTAAGAGCTATGAAACAATATTAAATGGCCTAACATTTGCATATTGGAATACTAGGAACAGAAGAAAGAATAGAGTATAAAAAATATATGAAGATATAAAGAAGTAATGGCTAAACATTCAAAATTTATGAAGGACACTAAACCACAAGTCTGAAATATAACACTCAGAGAAATCCAAGCAAAATAAATACACACACACACACACACACACACACACACACACACAGCTAAAACTAATATATATATTAGTATATATATATATATATATATATATACTAAGATGGTATATTTTAATCTAAGCATATCAATATATATAATATATATATCTATATATATATCAACATATATATAATAAAAGCTGCATTAGATAGAGGCAAAAATGAAGTATAATATTTTTCTCATCAGAAACCATGTAAGCTAAAAACCATGTAAGCTATAAAACAATGGAATAGCATCACTTTTTATTTATAGAAAGAAAAAAAGTCAGCCTCAAATTTTTATTCAGTGAAACTCTCTTTCAGAAATAATGGATAAACAAATCTTTTTCTCAAACAAAACTGAGGAAATTGGCAGCAGACCTAGTTACAAAAAACATTAAAGAATACGTTTTATACAAAAGGAGTATGATATCAAGCAAAAAAAAAATCTATACAAAAACTGAAGTTTAATAAATGAAGGTAAATAATATATTTTTCTTAAATTTTTAATAGGTAACTCCCAATAAAGATTGATAGCAATGTGTTGTATGCTTAAAGCATATGAAAAACTGAAATATATGCAAGAATAGCACAGGAGATGAAAGAAAATAATTGAGAATATACTTCTGTAAGGTCTTTACACATTAAATCTACAGTATAATTTGAAGGTATTCTCTGATTAAAGATGGATATTTAAATCTTAGGGAGTATCACTGAAAAAATTAACAAGAGGTATAAGTCATCACAAAGAATGAATTGAATTATAAACACATGCTCAATTAATCAAAGACAGGATAGAAAAAGAAAGAGAGAAGGAAAGAACAGTTGGTTGGTTAAATAGAAAGTAGCACTAAGATGGTATATTTTTATCCAAGCATATCAATAATTACATTACATTTCAGTGGTCTAAAGTCCTACTTGTATCTCAGATACTATAAGATTGGATTTAAAAAAGCAACAACCAACTATAGGTCATTTATATTAAATTATCTTTATAAATACAAAGGTAAGTTATAATTAAATGATTAGGAAATATACACATTGCATGCAACAGTAAACAAAAGAAAGCTAG
>PITA01034841.1:0-11154 GCA_004023965.1 Spilogale gracilis
AGCTGTAGAATTATGAGTGGTGCACTGTAATGTATGTTTTACTTCCATAAAAGGTTTACGTAAAATAAAACCTTGCCATTAAACTTTCTACCTGGACAAAAAATTCAGAATTTTTAGACAAATCTATGTTCACATTTTACCTCGGAGACTATCTATATAATACTGTCTATATAAAATTTGACAGGATCCTTAACTTTTTTTTTTTTTTTTTTTTTTTAAAGATTTTTTTATTTATTTGACAGAGAGAAACACAGCCAGAGAGGTAACACAAGCAGGGGGAGTGAGAGAGGGAGAAGCAGGCCTCCCGCCGAGCAGGGAGCCCGATGTGGGACTCGATCCCCGGTCTCCGGGATCATGACCTGAGCCGAAGGCAGTTGCTCAACCAACTGAGCCACCCAGGCGCCCCAGGATCCTTAACTTTTTGATTCTTCATCTTAGCGTATGAAGTGAAGATATTGCTGCTTACTTGCAGGCACTTCAGTGCTCAGTAAATGCAATCACTATGCCCCACCTTCACTTTGAGAAGCGGGGATCCAAAGAGGTTTATCCAGGTTTGGGGGAATTCCCAGTAAGTGTTGGAAAAATCAGGATGGGATGTCCCTAGAATTCCATCCTACTACTGTTACCTTCAAGAGGAATTGTCTATCCTTCCTCTACATCAAAATCACATAGAACGCAAGTCCAAAAGTCCCAGCTTCCCAGTTGATGCTAATGTGCAGTGAGGATTGAAGATGACCTCATTCTAATAAACATGTTCCATTTTGCCAGTGTCGATGCAGTTATTATGGAATTTAGATAAATGACCATTTCTTCATTTGCAACCAAAGAAGAGTATCTTTATTTCTAATATGCTAACTGGACTTTATTTTTCCATTAAAGTGTATGAACTACAAATGTATTTCATAATCAACATATCTAACCATTGTATGATTTTTCTTTTCCTGAAAGATATTAAGAAGTCAATGTGTTTATTATAATTCATTGCATTAAAATCAAGTGTCAGTGGTATTGAGATAAATACAAATGTTAATTAGAAGAATGCTATTTTATATTTTTATATTTAAAACATTTTGAGAATCAGGAATTGAAGAATCATGAACTTTGGTTTTATCTTCCTCCTAGAAAAAGAGGTCAGATTTGTGGTTGCTAGATGGTATGGGGTTAGGGGAGGAGAGATTGGGGGAAGATGATAAAAAATACAAGCATCCAAATTTAAGATAGATAAGTATAGGATGTCACACACTACACGATGACTATTGCTAACACTGTTGTACGATATGTAAGAAAGTTCTGAAAGAGTCAATCCTATGAGTTCTCATTGAAAGGAGAAAGCATTTTTCTTCTTATTGTATCTATATGAGATGATGGATGTTAACGAAATTCATTATAATCATTTCACAATGTATGTAAGTCAAACCATCGGCTTTATACCCTAAACTTACACAGTGACATGAGTCAAGCATTTCTCCAATAACCGTGAAAAAATTAATAGTAATCTGAGCTTCAATTTTGTACTATAAGAAAGTGGTGATAGAGATATGCCATGCTTATCTGCATTCTGCATTCTCGTGTGTTATCCAAAGAACAATGACCATTTTAACTTGCAAATGTGTTCATGTCCCTTCATGATTAAATCCCTCCACTGTTCTCTATTGTTTCAGAATAAAGATAAAAGGCATGCTTTCCTAGTCTCCAGCCACAGGCCTTCTTTCAGATTTTTTCATCCTCTGAGACTTGAACATGCACACCTTTGCTTGCACCTTATCTCATCCTCTCACTCTGTCATTTATTCCCTGTTTACTTCAGGTCAAAGCCCAAAGTACATTTAGGTACATTTAGGGTACCTGTTTGCTTCATTATTAAACCTCAGTGTCAGAGCAGGATAGCACATAGTAAATATCCAACCCAATTCTTTAAAAATAAATTTGTTAATTAAAATAGCCACAAATGGAAGAATTAAGCCATAAATTATAGCATATGGTAGCTGCTCAAAAAATAAAAAATACAGTAGCAATAGTTATGTCAGCAAATGCAAAAAAAAATTCTATTTATTGATGACTTGTGTTCATGCTTTCTTCTGGTCTTTGATTTTTTTTCCTTCCTTAATTCATGGACAATAATTACTACATGCTTACTTCCTTCTGTTTACTGAGTGTTTCTTTTAATACAGAACAAAAGGCATGAGATGCTAAATTAAGAGTATTAGATGATGTATTAACAAATCTGTCCCTGTTCTGGTATTTGTTTCACTCAGTTACAGTGCTTCCTTTCCTTTCCCCTTCAGTGGGCTTCACACACAGTAGGAAAGATGTCCAAGCAAGACTGTTCCTGTAGTGACATTTTCCTCAAGTGCATGGGGTGTCTGAGCAAATCACACATTTTTCTCTGTTGTCGGGGTGCCCGGGACCCTGTCCCTCGGCTACATAAGTGTTCACAAAATGGCGGCTGGCAGATCACCGTGTACCGCCAGAATTGTGGTAAACAACTGACATGCGCCTTCCAGTTGAGTAACAAGGATGCTGATGATGTCAAATCTCCATTTCCTATTTCCCCCAGTGCTGAACCCCATCATATATAGCATGAAAGCCAAACAAATTTGCAAAGCTATCATCAGGATTCTTCCAAACACAGACTAGCCAGTCTGACCATGAAGGGCCTGGATAGAGATAGTCTAGGGGCCAGTACAAAAACCTAAATAAAACAATAAAAATAAATAAGAAGTAGTATCTCAGGGGCATCCAGATAGCTTAGTCGATTAGGCATCCAACTCTTGCTTTCTGCTCAGGTAACAATCTCAGAGTTGTGAGTTTGGGACCCTCACGGGGCTCTGTGCTTAGTGCAGAGTCAGCTGGAGATTCTCTCCCACTCCCTCTGCCCTCCTTCACTTGTTCTCTCTCTCTCTCAAATAAATAAACAAAATATTTTAAAAAAAGAAGTAGAGGGAGGGGCAAGATGGCAGAAAGCCGGGTGAACCCATTTGGGGAGTCCCTTGAAGTGAGTTCAATTCCTGCAAAAAAAACACCAGAAGAACATTGTGAGAACCCATGAAATCAGCCTGACATATAATATTTCACACTTCTGGATAACTATGGGAAAACAAGAGCATCGACAAAGAGGAGGTCTAGACTCAGACATCTTGCTAGAAGCTGACTTCTTGAAAAGCTGCAAAAAGCTGCAAAACAATTAATCCTCCAGAGAACTAAAGCCTGAAATCATGGTGGCCATGGAATCCAGCCCTTAGGAAGGGGGCGGGACTCACCCAGGTAGAAGGGACTGAAAAGCAGCATGGTGGGCCCCATCCCCAAAAGGGAAGCTCGAAGAACAAGAGGACAACACTCAAACTTTAAAACCCCAACATTGGAGGGAAAGGCAATATATTAAGCTCCTGGTACTACCCCAAAAGGTGTACACTTTATAGATACAGCTTTTCACTTTATTTTCTTTTTTACCTTTTTTCTATTTTTACTTTTAAAATTTCCACTTTAAACTTAAAAATTCATTCTCATGGTTTTCGTTCTTTTAATTTTTAACCCACTTATTATTACAACATGATACTTAATACAACACTCCATAATAATTTTTTACCTTGAATTTTTTTTCAAACACATACCTATGTTTTCTGTTGTTGTTGTTGCTCTTCTTATTGGTTTGCTTTTTCTGTTTTTTTCCCTTTCTTCTCTTCTCTCTTCTTTCCTTTCTTCTCTTTTCTTTTAAATATACATATAGTTATAATCTTCAAGGTAATCCTGCACCCCTATTCAATACTACCCTCCTATATACAAACCAGTTCTAATCTCCCTATATCTTTAGAAAGTGGGCTCCTCTAACAATAATAACAAGACAAACAGAGGAAAATCTGAAATACTTTCCTTGCCCACAAGGAGGGTTTTCCCTCACCTTCCCTCCCTAGTATGTCAGTGTTTCTGTTTAATTGTTTTTTCTTTGGATTATATAAATACTGGTCTTGGGGATAATTCAGGTTGCGCTTAACTTTTTGATCTCTTCAACTTTCTTTTACTCTTAATGGTCTTTTGCTTTACTCTGTGGTAGTTTTGTACCATATAGATCCTAAAACTGGGGCTCACAATGGCCAGGGTTTTTTTCTTGCTTCCTTTCTCCCCTTCTCTCCCCCTTTTCTTTCTTTTCCTTTTCGGTGGTGACTTCTGATTGCTCCAAAACCTTCCAGTGACCAATTCACCTGGATAGTGGTTGATATATTTAGCTATACACCCCCTCAACAACTCCTTGCCAAAATGACTCAGAGGAGGAACAACCAAGAGAAGAACCAGAGACTGCAACCCAGGTCACAGAATTACTGGAAATGAACATAAACAATATGACAGAAATGAAATTCAGGGCAACAATCGTCCAAGCAATGGCTAATTTGGAAAAGAACATTAGTCTCAAGATAGAAGCCCTAATGACAGAAGTGAAAGTCGAGGTTAGAAAGGCTATAGATGAGATACAATCTAATTTAAATATGAAAACAGCTACAAAGTGAAGCTGAAGATCATATTAGTGATTTAGAAGGCAGTTATTAAGAAGGAGAAGCAAGAGAAGTTTTGGAACAAACAGCTAAAATCCCATGAAAATAGAATTAGGGAAATAAATGATGCCATGAAACACTCCAATATCAAAATTATTGGAATCCCCAAAGGAGTTGAGGGAGAGAGCAGCCTCCAAGATATAGTTGAACAAATAATTGATAAAAATTTCCCTAATCTGGGGAGTGAGACAAATGTTCATGTCCTAAAGGCAGAGAGGACACCCCCCAAGATGAATGAGGCCAGAAAATCCTCCAGGCACATAACTGTGAAATTCGTGAACCATAAAACCAATATATATGTCTTAAAGGCAGCTAGGTGGAAGTGATCTCTTACGTTTAGACAGAGAACTATCAGAATAATGTCAGACCTATCCACAGAAACCTGACAAGCCAGAAATGGTTGGCAAGACATATTCAGGAAACTACATGACAAAAATATGCAACCAAGGATAATGTACCCAGAAAGGTTGACTTTCAGAATGGAAGGAGAAATAAAGAACTTCCAGGACCACTAAGGTCTAAAAGATTATTCAACCACCAAGCCAGCACTACAAGAAATATTAATAGGTGTTCTATAAAAAAGAAACAAACCCAAGATTGACACAGAACAGAAATTTACAGAGGTATTCTATAGAAACATGAACTTCACAAGCAACATGATGTCAATAAAAACGTATCTATCAATAATCACTCTAAATGTGAATGGACTAAATTTTCCAATAAAAAGGCACAGGGTTACAGACTGTATAAAACAACAGGACCCATCCATATGCTGTTTAGAAGAGACACATTTTGAATCTAAAGACACTTCCAGATTGAAAGTGAGGGGAAGGAGTAACATCTTTCATGCCAATGGACCTCAAAAGAAAGCCTCAGTAGTGATCTCATATCAGATAAATTGGATTTTATGTCAGAGACACAGAAGGATATACATCATTCTCAAAGGGTCTATACACCAAGAATCTAAGTATTGTAAATATTTACGCCCGCAACATGGGAGCAGCCAACTATATAAGCCAACTGTTAAGCAAAATAAAGAGTCATGCTGATACGAAGACATTAATTGTAGGAGATCTTAACACACCATTCTCAGCAGTGGACAGATCATCCAAACATAAAATCAACAAAGAAGAGTCTTGAATGACACATTGGATCAGATGGATCTGATGGATATATTCAGAACATTCCACCCTAAAACAGCAGAATACTCATTCTTCTTGAGAGCACATGGAACATTCTCCAGAATAGACCACATACTAGATCACAAATCAGGGCTCAAACGATACCAGAAGACTGAGATTATTCCCTGCATATTCTTTGACCACAATGCCTTCAAACTGGAACTCAACCACAACAAAAAGTTCAGAAGAAAATCAAACACTTGGAAGTTAAAGATGAGCCTGCTCAAGAATCTGTGGGTCAACCAGTAAATCAAAGAAGAACTGAAACACTTCACAGAAACCAATGAGAATGAAGATACATCAATCCAAAACCTATGAGATACAGCAAAGGCAGTCTAAGGGGGAAATACATAACCATCCAAGCCTCACTCAAAAAATTGAAAAATCCCAAATACACCAACTCTCGTAACACCTTAAAGAACTAGAAAATCAACAAAAAATTAAACCAACCCCACACACAAGAGGAGTGTGTGAGCAGAGCAGACACAGAGCATTCATTCATCTCTTAAAGCAGAGATGAATGAATCAGAAACTGGAGATACAGTAGAACACATCAAAGAAAGTAGAAGCTGGTTCTTTGAAAGAATCAATAAGATTGATAAACCATTGGCCAAACTAATCCAAAAGAAAAGGGAGAAGACCCAAATTAATAAAATCATGAATGAAAGGGGACAGATCATGACTAACACCAAGGAAATAGAAACAATCATCAGAAATTACTATCAACAATTATATGCCAATAAGTTTAACAATGTAGAAGAGATGGATACGTTCCTGGAAACCTATAAACTTTGAACACTGAAACAGGAAGACATTGACAATTGGATTAGATCTATATCTAGTAACGAGATGAAAGCAGTGATCAAAAACCTCCCCCAAAACAAGAGCCCAGGAACAGACAGATTCCCTGGGGAATTCTACCAAACATTCAAAGAAGAAATAATACTTATTCTCCTGAAGCTCTTTCAAAAAATAGAAAGAGAAGGAAAAGTTCCAGACTCTTTCTGTGAAGCCAGCATTACTCTAATCCCCAAACCAGACAAAGACCCATCAAGAACTTCAGATCAGTATCTCTGATGAATATGGATGCCAAGATTCTCAATAAGATCCTTGCTAACAGAATCCAACAATACATTAAAAAGATTATCCACCATGATCAGGAGGAATTTATCCCAGGGATGCAAGTGTTGTTCAACACTCGCAAATCAATCAACATGATAGAACAAATCAATAAGAGAAGAGAGAAGAACCACATGGTACTCTCAATTGAAGCAGAAAAAGCATTTGAAAAAATACAACATCCAAGCCTGATTAAAACTCTTCAAAGTATAGGGATAGAGGGAATATTTCTCAACCTCATAAAATCTATTCTACGAAAAACCCAGAGTGAATATCATTCTCAATGGGGAAAAACTGACAGCCTTCCATCTCAGATCAGAAACAAGACAAAGATGCCCACTCTCACCACTACTGTTCAACATAGTGTTAGAAGTCCTAACAACAGCAATCAGACAACAGAAAGAAATAAAAGGTATCCTAATTGGCAAAGAAAAAGTCAAACTCCCCCTGTTTGCAGATGACATCATACTCTATGTGGAAAACCCAAAGGACTCCACCCCCATATTACTAGAACTCATACAACAATTTGATAATGTGGCAGGATACAAAATCAATGCACAGAAATAAGTTGCGTTCTTATACACTAACAATGAAAATATAGAAAGGGAAATCAGAGAATTGATTCCGTTTACAATAGCACCAAAAACCATAAGATACTTAGGAATAAACCTAACCAAAGAAGTCAAGGATCTGTATTCGAGGAACTACAGAACACTCATGAAAGAAATTGAAGAAGACACAAAAAGATGGAAGAACATTCCATGCTCATTAATAGGAAGAATAAACATTGTCAAAATGTCTATACTGCCCAGAGCAATCTATACCTTCAATTCCATTCCGATCAAAATTCCACCAACATTCTTCAAAGCACTGAAACAAACAATCCTAAAATTTATATGAAACCAAAAAAGACCATGAATTGCTAAGGAATTGTTGAAGAAGAAAAATAAAGTTGGGGGCATCATGTTACCTGACTTCAGGCTTTATTACAAAGCTGTGATCACCGAGACAGCATGGTACTGGCACAAAAACAGACAAACAGACTAATGGAACCAAGTAGAGAGTCCAGATATGGACCCACAAATCTATGGGCAAATCATCTTTGACAAAGCAGGAAAAAATACCCAGTGGAAAAAAGACAGTCTCTTCAATAAATGGTGCTGAGAAAATTGGACAGCTATATGTAGAAGAATGAAACTAGACCATTCTCCTACACCATACTCAAAGGCAATCTCGAAATGGATGAAAAACTTCAACGTGAGGCAGGGATCCATCAAAATCTTGGAAAAGAACATTGACAGAGGCCACAGCAACTTCTTTCAAGACACATCTCCAAAGGCAATGTAGACAAAAGCTAAAATGAACTTTTGAGACTTCATTAAAATAAAAAGCTTCTGTACAGCAAAGGAAACAGTCAACATAACAAAGAGGAAACCCACAGAATGGTAGAGGTTATTTTCAAATGACACTACAGACAAAGGGCTGGTATCCAAGATCTATAAAGAACTACTCAAACTCAACACCCAAAAAGAAGATGAACACATCAAAAAATGGGCAAGAGACATGAAGGGGCACTTCTCCATAGAAGATATACAAATGGCTAACAGACACATGAAAAAGTGTTCATTGTCACTAGCTATCAGCGAAATTCAAGTCAAAACCACGCTGAGATACCGCCTTACACCAGTCAGAATGGCCAAAAATTAACAAGTCAGGAAACAACAAGTGTTTCAGAGGCTGCGGAGAAAGGGGCACTCTCTTACAGTGTTGGTGGGAAAGCAAGTTGGTGCAGCCACTTTGGAAAACAGTGTGGAGATTCCTTAAAAAATTAAGAATAGGTGGCCCCTGGGTGGCTCAGTTGGTTAAGCTACTGCCTTCGGCTCAGGTCATGATCCCGGAGACCCAGGATCAAGCCCCACATCAGGCTCCCTGCTCCGTGGGAAGCCTGCTTCTCCCTCTCTCATTCCCCCTGCTTGTGTTCCCTCTCTAGCTGTGTTACTCTCTGTCAAATAAATTAAAAATCTTTAAAAAAAATTAAAAATAGAACTACCCCATGACCCTGCAATTGCACTACTGGGCATTTGCCCCAAAGATACTGATGTAGTGAAAAGAAGGGCCATATGTACCGCAATGTTCATAGCAGCAATGGCCACAATTTCCAAACTGTGGACAGAGCCAAGGTGCCCTTCAACAGATGAATGGATAAAGAAGATGTGGTACATATACACAATGGAATACTACACATCCATCAGAGAGGATGAATATCCAACTTTTGTTATTATGCTGAGTGAAATAAACCAAGTAGAGAAAGTCAAGTATCACATGGTTTCACTTACTTGTGGTACATAAGGGGTAATATAGAGGACAGTAGGAGAAGGAAAGATAATGGGAATTAGGGTAAGTTGGGGAGAGAAACGAAACATGAGAGACTTTGGACACAGAAACAACCTGAGGGACTTGGAGTGAAGGGGGTGGGGAGAGCCTGGTGGTGGGTACTGAGGGCACCCATTGCATGGAGCACTGGGTGTGGGGCATGGGCAATGAATCTTGGAACACTGAAAAAAATAAAATAAATTTAAAGTCAAAAAAAAAAAAAAGAAATGAAGTAGTACGACAGAACTATATGGATGCTGAAGAAAATATCTAAATCATGGAGAAGACTCAAAGAATCCTTACAGGAAGTGACTACATGGACTAAGGAGCATGTAAAACAAAGATAGAAAGAGCTGTCCAGGCCCAGAGCATGCCAATGTGAGAGTATTGAAATATGACAGACCCGGAGACACCAGAAAATTATATGTGCTCAGTTGAACTGGAATAAGGGGGCTGTGTTATGTGGGCAGAAGGAAGAGAGTTACTATGAGATTATAAAACAATATATTTATAAGGTAAAAAAAAAGATGATGAACTGAATTGGGAAGCTTTTGTAGATTCCCTCTTAAGGGAATTATGTTCTGAGAGAAACATTCTTCGTTTAGACTCCGGATTTCAGAAAATCATTATGAGACCTTATAGTCTTCTCTTACCCTTCCAGTGTAAATTTAGACTACCTCATAATAACCATCACCCCCTTAATGTTATCTCAGAAGTTTTCTTCCATTTGTCCTGGTTTATATGTAGGAGTTCCTCCTGGTATTATGATCTACTATTTCTAGACTTGAAATGGATTCTGAGATTTCTAGTACGAGCTCTGATCCTTAAGTCCTAACAGGCACATAACTGAAATGATAAGATTGCAAGAGCTCCAAGGAGAAGACAGAATTGAAGGAAAGTTTAGTGATTAGTCTTCCCTCCTAACAATATATCCTCCCTCTTTTCCCCTCACAAAATCCTCTGAAATAAGATATAAAATAGATAAAGGGATGGCCAAAATTGGGAGAAGAGTATGAAGTATTTCACTAAAGATATTTCTGTGCTTTATGTTATATGTTTTTGAAATATTTACATCTTTGGGCACCTGGGTGGCTCAGTCATTGGGCATCTGCCTTCGGCTCAGTTCATGATCCCGGAGTCCTGGCATCAAGAGCCCTGCATCCAGCCCTGCATTGGGCTCCCTGCTCTGAGGAAAGCCTGCTTCTCCCTTTCTCACGTCCTCTGGTTGTGTTCCCTCTCTACCTGTGTTTATCTCTGTCAAATAAATAAATATCATCTTTAAAAATATTTACATTTTAAAGTGATGCGTAGCTGATTGGGTTTAAGAGGATGGTGACATTTCTGAGCTTACTGTAAACAGTGTTGATTTTTTTTCCTTAGATAAATTCTCTCAAAAGCAGCAATGAACTGAAACTAATACTGGAAGATAGAAAAATGATAAATCAGTAGAATTTTAATATTAATTATGTACATGCAAATAATCTTGTACTCACTCGTGGGTTTTATTATACCCATCTATACACACACTGATGTATCATTTCACACTATCCACTTTGGAGCTCAGAATATGCCTTCACAAAGCATATGTATGCAGTGCTCTCATACTCCCAGAGCCATGTTATCATATTAAATATATATACTTAATGAAATGGTTACTCACACCTGTACAAACACACAAGGTTATACACATATATTCACATGCAAACAGTCCTTACATACGTTTATTAATGTATCTCTCAAATACACATATCAACAAACATATCAACACACTTGAATTTTGTATAAAATATCTCTTCACCTGTAAATACTCTTGGCTAACAAACAAAAACAAAAACAACCATGTATACACATAAGCTCACAATTGAATATTCACAACAACTCATATTCTTTTTTTTTTTTTAATTTTTTTTTTTTATTGTTACTAAATTTTTTTTT
>PITA01034842.1:0-11162 GCA_004023965.1 Spilogale gracilis
AGAGGGGAGCCGTTACTACCTACCTGAAGCAAGAGCTCTCTCTTCTGCCGTACTGTGCTGAACAACACGGAGGGGCAGGAGGTGCCATGGGGACCGCGTCCCCGGGGGCCTTCTTGGAGGCTGGCTTCACCGCTGTCCTTGTCACTGCTCCTTTCACATGAGCTGCAGAGTCAGGTCAAAGCAGAAGGAAGAGACCGTCTCTGCGTCCAGCTGGGCATTGACACGGGAAGAGCCGTGCCGTTAACCGTATTTATTTTGTCACGAGAAAGAGGATGCTCTTTTGGCACCATTGGCACACTTTTAATTTTCTTTGTATTTGTCCTAACCACATTTATGGGGTGCCCTCTCCCTGCTGGGGAGCTCCTGGGCTGGCCCCGTGGACGGGTCGCCGTGTCTGGTCGCCTCACGGCAGACTGCAGCCCCTGGATGCCTGGAGGGGCTCGGGGGGGGGGTTGCCAGTGGGACCACAGGCACCAAGCGGGCCTCGGAGCTGGAAGGGTGGCTTGCTGGGGTCACCTCGGGCCCTATAGGGAACATCGGCTCCCCACAGGGGGCCGCCAGCGGGCTGGGGGTTTCCAGGCTGCTGAGCATCGGTCACATGGAACAGCGCAGAAACCCTGCTTTCCCAGCACCGGCCCTGGCCGAGGGGCTCTGAATCCCTGGGGCTGCTGCCCAGGCCCCTAGGGAGTCACCCCTGAGCGCCCAGCAGAGGTGCCCCCCACCGGCCTCAAACCTGGGTCTGAGCCACCACCTCACCCCTCTTCGGGAAACCCACCCTAACCCCAGGACTTCCCGGAACCCAGGCTGGTTGTGGGGTGCCCTCTGCTGGCCTGGGTTCCACCCCACCACTCTGAAAGTCCTGAGGCCACAGAGGGACTTACCCAAGGCCCCAGGGAGCAAGCAGGGACCCCCCAAGTCAGGTGTGCTGGGCTCCCGTCCAGTGCTCTCCTGGGTGCCCTGGGCTGGGCCACCTCAGAGGCTGATTCTCTGTCTATCACCCACTCCCCCCCTTCTGTGGCCAGACCCTTGGAACGATATGGTCTCGTGGGCGGCAGAGGAGGTGCGAGGGAGACCTCAGAGTGTCTGGCTCCCTCCGACCGGCTCCCCCAGTCCCACCCTCAGAGCTGCCCCCACCCCTAGGCCCAGGCGGCGACAGTGTCCGGCAGGCCAGCCCCGCCCAGCTCCGCCAGCCAGGAGGCGGAGCCCTGCTCACTACACCCGGCTCCATGGCCCCCGTGGGGGATGAGGAAGAGGAGGCCCTGTGAGGCTAAGGACACTGCTGCCCGCAGTGGCACTCAGGTCAGGACTGGAACTCGGTGCCCTCCCAGTGCAGTAGTCCCTCGGGGCACAGGGGGCTCGCTGCTTGCCGTGGGCACAGGGGGCAACACGCAATCATGAAGGCCAGCCAGGAATAGGAGTCTTTATTAGCAATCTCCCCCCAGTGTTGGCTCCGCGTGACAGCAAGGAGCCCGAGCCAGCGCCCCCTCCTTTCCCAGTGCAGGCAGCCCCGGCTTCACCCCTTCTGGAGGGTTCCGGCGGGCAGGCTGCGAGGGCTCCGCACCCCATCCCGCAGCCTGCCCGCCACCCTCCAAACTCTGCAAGGGGCGGGGTTGCCAGGAGGGGGCTCCCAGAGGAAGACCCATGTTCACGCACTGCCTACCGGGGCCACCGCACGGCTGAGCCACGCCTCTCCCCTGAATCCCCTGCTTCCGGGCCAGCCTTCCTTGCCCCCATGGCCTCGGTGGGGACCCATCCTCTTGGCTATCATGGGGCCCAGGGGACAGCCCCCCGCCAGCCGCGTGCGGCTTTGTCCCTGGTGCTCCCGGGCCCCCTTCCCTCCAAACGCTGTGGCGACCGTGAAGCCCCCTGGAGAGATCCAGCTCCTCCTGCGTGGAGCAGGGTTTGCGCGACATCCAGGGGCCAGAGAAGGCGCCGTAGCTCCCCGTGTGGGCCAGCTCTCTGAACCAGACAACTTGGGAGGGCCTGACAGGGAGCTCTGAAAGGCAGCTCCCCCATTTCACCGATGGGGACAGAGGCCCAGGGAGGGCAAGGGGCCGGAGGTCACCGGAAGGAGGCAGACAGAGGCTGTGGCCGTGACTACGGCCACGGGCGCTGGTGAAATGGAGGAGTGGGACAGCAGGCGACTCGGGCCCTGGAAGGAGGCCCACGGGAAACGGGCTAGCATCCCAGGTGCCCGCAGAGCAACGGGGCGGGGGCCCGGGGCTGGGAGCTCAAGCCCCCCAGCTGCAGGGCTGATGGGGTTCGGGGTTCGGGCTCTGAAACTGAGCTGCACGGCCGGGGAAGAGCCTCGCGGTGAGAGCGGGGTGGCATTAGCACACGGAGCGTCTGCGCGCCTGGCCTCCCAGCTCTCCTGGCCGCCAGGTGAGAGACAAAGGGGAAAAGAGCAGAAAACAGGAACCACCCCAGATGCCGTGTTCCCAAAGGCAGGAGGCCTTCCTGTCTCACTCTCCAAAGCTGAACATCTCAGCTTCTTTCTCCTTCCAGAAGGCGAAGCTCCGGTCAATGTAGCCACAGATGTCCTCACTGTTGAAGGTGCTGCGCTGGTGGCCGGCCCCCAGTCTCTGCGTCGCGGGCTCGGGGCTGCTGCTGGGGGCAGCGGCATGGGGCAGGGGTCCGAGGGGCGTCAGGCCTGACTTGCGGCCGGGCTCCAGGTCCCAGGCGGGACTCCGGCTGGAGCCGAAGAAGCGGGCTTTGATGTCCTCGAAGCCGTCAGCCCAGGCCCGGCGTCCGGCGGCCACCTCATCGGTCACCGCCTTGTGGAAGGCCCGCGCGGTCTCCCAGCCATGGGCGCCCAGGTGCTCGAAGACCTCGAAGCACAGCAGGTGGCGCATCTTGCGCTCCTCGGCCGGCAGGTCGCACTCCAGCAGCTGGAAGTAGCCCAGCATGAAGAGGTCCAGCGTCAGGCTGCCGTAGGGCACGGGCGCCCCGTCCACGTGCGGCAGGAACTGCTCGGGGGACAGGGGCCCGCGGGGCCGCCGGCTCAGCCGCCGCAGCTGCCGGGAGGGCACGTGCGCCAGGATGGCCTTCCAGTTGCCCAGCAGGTGGGCGATGATGCTCCGCTGCTGCCACAGGTAGCCGAGCCGGGGGCCCTCGCCGGGTGGCGCGGAGGGCAGCCCTGGGCCCCCCGCTGGCTCCTGTGCCCGCGGCGCAGCCCGGCGGGCCTCCAGGGTCCTGCAGGCGGCCGTCTTGAGGGCCGGTGTGTAGGCCGACTTCTTCCAGTGGCTGAGGAAGAGCATGACGATTCGCTCCTTGCGCAGGTTGGCCAGGTCGGGGCTGGGCGCGGCCCCCGCCTCCGAGGGGACCTCCTCGCAGCTGATGCCCGAGTCACTGGCCTCCTCTGCATCGCCCGCCCCCGGGGCCCCTCCTGCCGGGCCGCCGCAGGGCTGTGGGGCTGCAGGCCAGCCGCCTCGCTGGCACTGCCCGGGCTGGGCCCCCGGCTCACAGGGGCCCGGGTTTGGGGTGCAGGGCAGGCCGGGGGCTGACTCGAAGTTGCCGCGCAGCGTCCGCACAGACACCCCGCACTCCTGGATCTCGCGCTGGGCCGCGCTCCTCGGGGGGCTGGCAGGGGCCTCCCCGGGGGCCTCCTGCAGGGGCCGGCCCGCGGGCTTCTCCTCGCCCTGCACCAGCCCGTTCACGCCCTTCAGCAGCAGGGACAGGCTGCGCACCAGCCGGGCAACGTGGCTGCACCACAGGGGCAAGGGCTGCTCCCCGGGCGCGGGGCCCTGCGGCTCTCCCCCCTCCGGTCTGGGCCCCCGGGGCAGGAAGTGGCTGTTGACGGTGATGCTGACCAGGGGGGCCGGCAGCAGGGCCTGCAGCTCAGCCGCCAGCCGGCCCAGCTCGCTCTCGTACTCCTGGCAGCGGCGCCGCAGCTGTAGGTCGGCGATCTGCTTCTCCAGGTACACCAGGTCGTCCTCGGTCAGCAGCTCCCCGAAGGGGCCCAGGATGGCCTGGTGGGTCTGTGAGTACCGCCAGGCCGCCTGCTCCGCGGGGCCCACGCTCCCACTGTCACCCTGGCACCAGGAAGCCGGGTCAGCAGGGCCCCCTGGTGCATCGCAGCCGGGAGCGGGCGTGTGCTGGCTGCGCAGAAGCCTCCCGAGGGTGGCCTGGCCCCGGGTGCCCCTGGGGAGCCCAGGCCAGCTCCTACACACCAGCGGGCCCTTGTCCGGACTTAGAGCATAAGCAAGGAGGCTGGCCAGCCCGAGTCCTGAGTCTGAGGCTCAGGGCAGCCACTCTGCCCTGTGGGGGCCCAGTCTTCGCCCTCAGAAGACGGTGCCTCTGTTCAGCTCCTCACTGTTCAGTCCAGAGGGTCTCCGTCCTCAGAGCCCTCCAGACGCTCCCACCAAGCCCCAGAGCCTTCTGTGGTGGGGTAGCTGCCTCCACGCCGGCTGCTTCCCCTACCATGCTCTGGGTCCTCCTGGCGGCCGTCCTGGCACCAGGATCCAGCTCTGTCCCCCAGTGCCCACGACCTCTGGGGCAGACAGGCACAGAGGGATCCTGTGCTGGGCTCCCTCTGGGCTGAGGCTCTGTGCCAGCCTCGTCAATTACAGCTCAGAGCCCCCTGAGGGAGGGGCCCCAGTTCCTAGGGGAGGGACCCGAGCCACCACCTGCTCGCCTAGAGTCCATGCTGGGCACTGGTAAGTCCTGATTCCTCCGCCCAGCCGACTACAGAAATAGAATGTAGCTCATGCAACTGCGGAGCGGGAGTTTGACTTTTGTTTCATTTTAATTAACTCAAATAGCCACATGTGGCTGGCATGATCGTGTGGGACAGGGCAGTTCTGACCAAGGGCTGTAGAACACTCATCATTCAGACAAAATCCTGTCCCTCCACGTCCTGCAGCAGCGGGAGGAAGCCTACTCCCCAGAGGCCTGATGGGAAGCAGCCTTTCCTCTCTGACCTCACCTCTGCCCATTCACTCCACTCCGAGGTACCAGCCTATTCATGCCTCAGGACCTTTGCACTTGTTCTCTCTGATTGGAATGACTCGGCCCAGATTCTCACAAGCTTCTTCTCTCATTTCTTTCTGGTCCCTGCTCAAGGCCCCCTCCCCAGAGAAGCTGCCCCTGAGCACCCACAAGGAATACCCACTCCCCATTGCTCTGCTTCTCTCTGGGACCCCTGGAATCACTTGGCCTGCCCCCACCCACCCAGTACAGTGCCCCACACACCCTGTCTTTCCTGCTGGAATATAAGGGCTGGGAGGGAGGGCCTGTCCCCTTCACTGCTAGCACGGGGTCTGGCACAAGGTAAGGTGGGATGAAAATCCTTAGACAAAAGAGCATGTGGACCCACCACTTCTGACTGAGGTGAGGAGGTTCCCAGCTCCCAGATCTGGTTCCCCTTCATCATCTGCCAGAGGAGGAAGCTGGAGCCACGGAGGGACATGCGGTAGGTGCCCGGGTGTCTACACTCCAGCTGTGGGCTCAGGTCCCCCACCTCCCACAGCTCCCTGCCAGGACAAAGACCCTGCCTCCACTCTACCCAGTGGCCCCACTCTGCCCCATTCCCACCTGGCCCCGCCCCATTCCCACCTAGCTCCGCCCCCATTCCCGCCTGGCCCCGCCCCATTCCCACCTAGCCTCGCCCCTCCCCAGCCCCGCCCTGATCCACTGGGCCCCACCTGGGTCCCAGGGCCTGGCTCCGAGCCCAGGCGCGCCTGCAGCTTCCGCACCATCACCTGCCGCTTCCACTCAGGGATGGGCCGGCCGTGCTCATCCTGCGTGGGCACCAGCCCGTCGAGGTCGCCTGAGGCCAGCCTGTCCAGCCGCAGGGCCGCCAGGCAGTTCGGGGCATCTCCTTCCGCCATCTCCTCTCCCTGTGCGGACTTGGGGTGGTCACTCAGGGCCCGAAGGGGATCCCGCCCGGCACCGGTGGGGAGGACCGCATGGGGTGAGCAAGGCCCAGGGCGGAGGGGTGGGGTTAGGCCATGCAGGGCCAGAGAGCCCCAGTCTAGTAAGCACAGGCCTCTGAAGGCAGTGATCCCCCCTCCGGCTGTGGGATCCAGGTATGTGCGTGAGGGAATCGCTGGCTAGGAGAGGGAACCAGAGATTCTCCCTTCTTCTGTACATGGGAGAGAGGAGATTGCCATGTGGATGGGCAAACTCGCCTGCGGTACAGTTACATAAAGTCTGGCGGCCAATTCTGAACCGCAGGACTTGTCAGAGCCTTTAACATGTGCACTGTAACTCTCCAAGAGAGGCGGCGCCATGTAGCACTCCGCAGACTTGCACAGAACATCTCAGGGGCTGAGAGTTCCTGGGACCCATTCAAGGAAAGGGTGGGTTGCATTTATAATGGCCTCATGCCCAGAAAGAGAAGGAGAAAGGGGAGCCGGCCTCCTCCAGTGGGCCCTAGGCTGGGCCGGAGCCCCTGAGGAGGAGGACCAGAGACAGGCCCATACCCAGCCACAGACAACTGCATCTCTGCCTCGGAAGTGACCTGGTCTGGGTGCACGTAGGATTCTGTGATGAGAGGCCAGCTGGGTTTTGAGGGTTGGCTCGGGGGCAGGGGGTAGACAGGGGTGTGGAGGTGGGAGGCATACCATGGGGACGGCCATGGCGCTGCTGATGACCTGTGGGGGTGCTGCCCAGATCGTCTGCGCCCTCAGAAGAGGCTGGTCTGGCTGGCCAGGCCAGGGTGGGCTGGCAGTCACTACCGCTGAGGAGAGGAAGCAGAGTCAGGGGGCTTCCCCGAGAGGGCAGGGGATGAGGGTAGAAAGCCCTGGACCTCGGGCAGAACTGGCCTTCTGGAAGGATCACTGGACTTGGAGCCAAGTCCCCCAACAAGTGCCCCAGGGCCTGCTAGGGCATCCATGGGCTCCTGCAGAGCTCCCCAAGCCTGGCCAGTTGGAGAGTCTGCCGTTCCCCACCCCTGCTCAGGCTGGTAAGGGCAGAGGGCTCGATGGTCTGGGGACCTAATGTAGCCCCATCAGACTGTAAAAGATCCGAACTCCAGTCTTCCTGGCCCTCCCCAGGGCCACGCCCCAGCCGAGAAACACATCTCACATCACACACACACTCCTCCATGGGACTACATAACCAGACCGGTACCATGAAGCGGCGCTTACCCTCACGAATGTGGGGCCTGCTGATATTTTTCGTGCTGTTCCATTTCATTTTGCTAAAATGGTCCCAAATCCGTAAGAGTCAGTGCCTGCCTCTGCTAGCCCACGGATGCTCCCACCTGCTGGGCTCTCCGAACCAGAAGGGCCCTGGGCCCAGAGGCCCGACCTTCGAAGTTTACCTCTGGACAAGGCGAAGACCAGAGAGGGGACACGGCTGCCCAGGATCACACAGGCGGGACAGCTGGGCCCTGGGGGCTGGGAGCTCACAGAGGGCCCTGGAGGGCGGAACAGGGGGCCACTGAATTGTAACTACAAGTGTCCATCATAGGAAATGTTAATCCTCACTTTAGAGAAGCAACAAGGCAATGAAGGGCATGTGGAAGCAGCTGGGGCCGGAGAGATGGCTCTAAATCTGTCTGCCTTGGCGTGTGGCCGCTCCTGGAGCCCGATGCCCCTGCAACCCACCCCCTCAAGGGACCTCCACGCTGAGGCCTGCAGTGCCCACTCCCGGCCCCCACGGTCCCGGCCAGTCTTCCCGGAGACATGTACTCACACGTGGGGCTCCTTGTTCCTTCCTCCTGGGAGTGCCTCGCAGCCGACAGCGGAGGAGGGGGGAACGGAGGTGGCGGTGGCGTCATCAGGAGTGGCACCTGGGGGCAGACGGACCCGGTCAACAGGAGGCTCAGGTGAGCCTTGATGTGGGCCACCCGCGATCCTGCCGGGGCGGCAGAGGGCACGGAGCAGGCTGGTCCTGGCCCAGTCTCCCTGCAGTGGGGAGGGGAGGGAGGGGAATGGCCCCTTCATCTAAGGACCTGGCACCCAGCCTTTCTCTGGAGGCTGCTCAACCCTGCAGCTCGGGGCTGTGCCAGGAGTCCCGCTTGGGAGGACCGCTCCCTGGCCTTATGAGACACACATGCACAGACATGTGCACACGTCACACACATACATGCATCGGACACAACACACACACGTGCCCGCACACACAGCCCTCCCTCACTGTGCCCGCCTTCTGCGCTGGGGCGGATGGCCTGGAACGGCTCCCCTCTCTGAGGGAGAGCGGAGGGAGCACCATGAGGCACTCGGAACACTTCTCAGACCCACAAGCAGGGGCCGCGTGGCCGAGGCCACGCCTCAGAGCGGTGGCTGTGCCCGGGCCCACCAGGCAGTGTCCAGGATGCCCCCCTCCTCAAGGCCACTGGGAAACAGACATCAGCAAGATCAGCCGCCCGGCACTGCAGGGGCCCCCCAAACCCACCCCTACTCTGTGCCGCATGTCCGGGTCAAAGCACAGACCTGACTGTGGCCGCCTCCTTGTCCCCCGGGGCACTGACCGGTCGCCACCAGGAGGAGCCCTGGCCCTGGACGTGTGTCCCCAGCTCACCCGGTGCAGCCTCAGCGCCGGGGACTGACTACCAGCAGCCAAAACTTCTGGCCGGCTGACCTGGTGAGCAGGCTGCTCTGAGCCCCAGGGGGCCGTGCGCCGCAGGACCGCGCTCGCCTCCTGGTCCCCCTTCACGCAGCAGGGACACTGTCCAGGACAACACCGGAGCCAGACTTGTCACTCTTGGGTTGCAAGCTGAAAGTTCAAGTCCGTCCCAGCCCGTCTCAGAGGGCAGACTCCCGAGCTCCCGGCTGCCCGGGCATCCCCGTGATGCCCTTGTCCCGTGGGGCTGTCCCCGCTTGCCTCTCCGGCTAGCTCGGAGCACCCCAGCCTGGCTCTCAGGCAGCAGCTCCTCGCCCCTCCTTGCCGTGGGCGGCGGAGTGGGACAGGCCTCCAGGCTGGTGCGGGAGAGAGGCCTGAGCAGGACAGGGCTGCCTGGCCTGGGGCTGGGACCGGGTGGAGAGGGTATGGCGACACAGCCGCTCAGTTTCACGCTCTGCTTTCTCTGTCTTAAAATCCTTCATCATTTGGGAATGAGAAGCCCAGCGCGTGCTGTGGCCGGTCCTGCCGACTGTTCGGCCACCTTGCTTGTGCCCACGCTCTGTCCCACCTCCTGACCCCACCTCCCAGCAAGGAGGCACAGACCTGAGGGAGCCACCCAAGCTTGGGGCCCCCTCAGGAGAACCCCTGACCGGCACCCGCTGCCTCCAGCCCCTCAGTCGCTCTCCCACCCAGGGCCCTCTGCCCACTCTGCCAGAAGCCCCACCTGCTGGCCACCACGCACCTCACTCCTCAGCCCTTCCAGGAACTCGTGTGGAGAGCCCAGGAGCCCTGTGCTCCGTGGGTCGCGGGGTGGGGGGGACCCAGAGAGGCAGGGGCTGGGCTGAGCGCAGGGAGCTGCAGCCGTCTGGGCTGTCAGGGCTCGTCCCAGCTGCCGCCCCTGGGAGCGGGAGTGTCGCATTAATATTTGAAGGCTGAGGTATCGGGTGGCCGGGCGGGCTTGGGGCTGGGTGCGGGATCCCTTACCACGGCACCTTCACCCTCTGGCGCAGGGGCCAGGGAAGCAGACCCGCTGGGGATGTGGGCGAGAGCTGAGATCCCTGGGTGGAAGGAGAGGGAGAGGCTAGCCAGAGGAAGGCTCCATTAGTGTACGTCCAGCCCCAGTGTAGCTCCCAGGGCACAGAAGGGGAAACTGAGGCTCGCAGAGGGCCGGGGGACTTCCTCAAGGCCCCAGAGCTGGGATGTGGGAGAGCTGGGATCAGAATCTTCTCTGTGACCCCAGTCCTTACTCCGGGAGCCCCTCGAATCCCTGCTCCTTGGGTATGGGGCGCCAGCAGTAGAGAAGGGGAATGGGGGTGCTCTGGGGGCCGGGAAGGCCACGCACTGGTTGTGATTCTTGCACTCCTACTGAGGATGCAAAGCCCTGTCTTTTATCTACACGGCCATTTCTCAAGGCTGCATTTGGAGGGAGGGACCCTGAAGGACCTCATTGCTCGCTATAAAATGGGGGTTCCCCAGGCTCAGGGGTCCGCAGCTGTGACACAAAGCTCCCATGTGCACGGTAGCCATCTGGACCCATATCGCATCACACAGGGGCCTGGCGGGCAAGGGGCCCAAGAAAACCTGATGCTTGCCCTCTGCCCCCGCCGTGGTTGTGGACCTGGGGCCCCAGCGCCTTCCTCCGGCGTCCGTGACGCGCACCATGGCTGGCTCGCGAGCTTTCGGCGGGGCCAAGTTGGACCCCGGGGCCCCGGGGGCCTCCCCTGCTGTCTCTGACCCCACTTCCTAAAAGAATCTGCTCTCAGGGGTCAGGGGCAAGGAGCTCCCCTCTTCAGGCAGAGCACAGGGGAAGGCAGAAGAGGCAGGACGCTGGTTCGGGGCGCAGGGGAAGGGACCTGGGCCCAGGGCAGCACCTGTAGCCTGGAGGACGGCGTGTCACTCTCCCGGCTCCGGGCCTCATCCTGCCCCCCCCCAAGGAGTGGGGGAGTCACTCCCGGGGCCTTGATTTCCCCAGCTGACGCATCACGAAGGGTGCAGGACAGGGCCGGCACTGGGCGGCTCAGGCCTCAGCAGCGTGTTCCCAGCTCGGAGCTCTACCTCACCCCTGTCCGCTGTGCTGTTTCCCCGGCGCTGGGAGAGCCCACATCCCGACACTAACATGTCTGCAAGGAGCTGAAGGAGCTCAGAGGTGCGGGTCCGACTTCTGGGTCCTGACGGCTGGGCACATGCGGCCCCCAAATCAGGCGATTGCCCTGAGGCCAACGGTCGGCTGGGCGCGGGCTGGGCCCCTCCCACGGCCTGCCGTCTCCTTTCCTGTGTTTTTGGTGAGATTTGAGCAATGCTGGGTCTGCCATAAATTATACATGGAGGACAGCTGTGGCGAGCCGGGTTACAGACCTGTAATGCCACCCGGGCTGAGAAAATCATGACCCACAGACGGGCGCCGGACACTGGTCACCACGGCTGAGATTCGGTTACTAGCGGTGCACAGGCCCCACCCCTCCCTGGAGAGGAGGCTGCCCAGGGGAGTCTCTTGCCCTCTCTGGGCCTCAGTTCCACAGTGAAGAGGAAAGGGTCCTGGAACCCTTCTGACCTAGGAGAGGGACTCAGCACCCACTGGGGGCCCGAGATGCGTCTCCCGCCACCAGACCCTTCATTCCTGTTGCACAGATGAGAAACTGAGGCTCAGAAATGCC
>PITA01034843.1:0-11153 GCA_004023965.1 Spilogale gracilis
CGTGCAGCTACCCCTGGGCAGCGGGGGAAAAGGGAGCAGAACAGCAGAGGGAGGTGTGGGGTCATAATGAGATTCACAGGCGCCCTTACTCACCCTGCGTGTCAAGGAGACATTTTCAAAAAGGTTTGACACAGCATCCTCGCAGAGCCCTTTGCCAAAATGCAAGGTAGAGGCCCCTGGAGTACTTTAAGCCGGCTTCTGTTAACAGAGCAGTCCGTATGCATATTATAATCACGCTGCTCCAATTCCCCGTTAAGCAGCTGTTCCCACAAAGAGGGACAATAGCCCAGCCCTACCCCTTTGAGAGCTGATTTCAGTCCTGTCTTCGCTGGTGCCAATTCTTTGATCAGTTTTCACGTAGGATCTGGAGGGCATGTTACAAAGTGCTTTGGGCTGGCTGCCAGCAGGCACCTCACTGGAGCATGACAACGGCCCAGAAGTGTCAGTGCTGGGAGCGAGACAGCGCGCACAGGATGCCTTTTAAAAAATAATTATATTTGAATTTTAAAAGCAATCTTCATATATGTTCGTAGAGTCATTTATATGGAAAACTATGCTGGTTCCTCTACCCTTTTAATATTTGATGTTACGTCAGCTTCCTTCACGGCTGGGATAAGCGCTCTGTGGCACCGTGGGGAGTTTTTGGACTCCCGAGTTAGGAAGGGGCCTGGGGAGAGCCGGTTCTGTCATTTCTTTCTCCTTTCTTGCCACCCCTCCCCAGCCCAGCCACATACTGTGCTTTAAACTGACTGGGGAGGGTGTGAGGGGATGAAGGGGCGGGGTGTCCAAAATTAATCCGGGTGGTGGTGGTGGTGGGGGGGGTGGTGGGTGTGTGCTTTTATTTTAATTTTTATTTTTTTATTATGGTAAAATAAGCTTCACATAAAATTTACCATTTTAGCCATTTTTAAACATACACTGGCATTCAGTCCATTCACGAAATTAGACAGCCGTCACCACCATCCATCTCCAGACCTTTTCCTCTTCCCGAACGGACACTCGGACCCTGTGAAACACTGACTCCCTGTCGCCCCCGGCCCCGGGCACTCTTCAACCCTTCCCCTTCCTTCTGTGGACTTGATGACTCCGGGTGCCTCATACACTTGGAATCATACGGTATTTGTCCTCCAGTGTGTGATTTCTTTCACTTAGCATAATGTCTGCAAGATTCCCCCACGCTGGAGCCTGGGTCAGAACGTCCTTCCTTTGTAAGGCTGAATAGTATTCCACTGTGTGTGTCCACCACGCCCTGTTCACCCAGGCCCCTGTCGGGGGGCATCTACCGTGCCTTGACTCTTACAGGTTGCTTGCCAGCCGTGTTGGGTGCTGACATCTAGTGTATGTACGGATATCTAGTTTAATTCTCACTCGTGCCGTCTGGTAGTTGAGAAAAGGAAGCCTGGCCAGATGAGGAACCTCACGTGGCCTAACGAGCTGTTAATTACTGGAACTGAGACTGGGTTTTAGGGCTGTCTGACACTTAACACGGTTGTTCTCGAATGTTGGTGAGTTCCAGGATTGCTCAGGGAATCTGTTAAAAATGAGGATTCCTGGATCCTTCCTTGAGCTGTTTTGGGTCAGAAGGTCTGGAGTGGGATTCAGGAATTTGGATCTTTTTTTTTTTCTGGTAAGATTTTTATTTATTTATTTGACAGAGAAGGACATAGTGAGAGAAAGATCACAAGCAGGGGGAGTGGGAGAGAGAGAAGGCTTCCTACTGAGCATGGAGCCTGATGCGGGGCTCGATCCCAGGACTCCGGGATCATGACCTGAGCCGAAGGCAGTTGCTTAACCAACTGAGCCACCCAGGTGCCCCAGGAATTTGTATCTTAACAAGCACCCTAACTCTGAGGAGGTTACCTGAGAACCAGGGCTTGCTCACTATGTCCTAAAATCTAGGATTTTGGCTACTATCCTGTTCAACCTCTTCCTGAGGGGATTGGGGGCTGCTTCCCTGCCAAAACATTCCAAGATAAGAGAAATGAGAGTTTTCCAGATAGAGGGCAGTTGGGAGAGACGTTAGCAGGGATCCATAAAGAGTGCATGCACAGAACATGTGTGAGGGCATGTAGTTTGGGCTGCATGTTCAGCTCTGAGGTTCTTAGCAGCCAAAGCAAAGAGTGAAATAGGATTAGCCACAGCTGTAGCCACCTCATAAGAGAACACAGGCCACCAGAAGCACAGCTGTCATGTGCATTTTGGTCTGAGGGCTCCTCATTGAGAAGGAGCCCTCACTGTACAGCAATGGGAAGGAGCCACAGACACCCCTGAGTCTGTATGATTCACGGGGCTGTTGCTTGAGGGTGAGCCAGGGTGTGATACCGATGAACAACTCAGTAAAAACAGACTTGGAGGGGCCCCTGGCTGCCTCAGTGGAGCGTGTGACTCTTTATCTCAGGGTCCTGAGTTCGAGCCCCACATTGGGCATCAGGATTACTTAAACCCAAGAGACATGGAGAAAATCCTGCCGTTTCAAGCCCACTTTTTTGCAAGGGTGTAATGGAGTTCTATGCATTCTGAAATGGGTCCTCTGGCTCCTTGTCAGCTTGCAGGCCGGCCGCAGTGGCTCCCTTCTCTCTGGTTCCTCTCCTGAGCCTGCAGGCCTCCCTGCCCTGAAGAGACAGCCCAGCCGGGGTCTCTGCCTTAATGACTAGGATGCTTGTCTTTAAAGTTTGCAAAGCCCTCGGCCTCCAACCAGTGGCCACTTTGGCCCTTCTTCCTTCAGCATGCAAGAAAAGCTGCTGTCTGGTTGAGTGAGTTCTGCTATAAATCAAAGTGTCACCACTTAGCCAGTAGAAGTGATTTAATTAATCCGCTGTGTTGTCCCCTGAGCATCACTCCACCTGACTGCTAATCAACTTCCATCAGCAGGAGGAAAATACAGGCCCCCTTTTCTGAACTGCATTGCATGAGATGAAGGAGGAGAAGGAGGGGGAGGAAAAGTTAATTGCAGCAAGGAAGCTCAAACTGTCACAAGAAAAAAGTCTCTTGTCTGGCGTCTCCCTCTTTATACGCTGCTGTCCTCGTCTCGGGTGAGCTCCAGGAGAGGACCGCATTTTAAGTGATATTAATATAGACATTATCTATTGTCCATATCTATTTATCAGAAATAATATCTTGCCTGGAAACCCATGACAGCTGGCATATTGCAAAAAGGAACCATTCTTTTGTCATGCACCCAGTATTTAGACCTTTCAAACACACACCACATACAGAAAGCCTTCATTGATAATCAGATAAGACTGAAAGTTTATGTCTCTCTCTCTTGGGCACCAGAACATTTTTGACAAATGACCACCCCAATTTCTGTCACATGCAGGCTACATAAATGCAAGCCATTGCTCTGCAGTGTAATTAGGCAGCTCTCGTTCATGCTACCCTGCTTTGAAGGTGAAACGAGCTATTATAATGAGAATTCCAAGTCCGGGATATGGGGTACTCTAGAGCTTCTTTAAGAGCCTCCGATTTCCTTGAAATCTCTTCATGAATGGGAACTAGCATGAGTCCATTTTACAGATAGGAGAAAATGAGGCAAACAAAGGTCAGGGAAATCTCCAGAAAGATGAAGAATGTTCAGACTGTTCCGAAGATGGGTCCATCCTGTTTTGTGGGGAGGGGAGGGTGCCCAAGATTCTGTTTTAAGGCATGGGCTTATCTGGAATTGGATTCTTTTCTGATTACTGAGCATTTATTCTATAAAAAGAAATTTATAGAAAGTCTCTTTAGGAGGATGAAGACCAGAAAATCTTTTATCTGATCCAAAAAATGACATCTTGCATCAATTATACATAAACTCTGGTTTTTACCCATCAGAGGAAGCCGCCCCCTCCCCCCCGCCCCATCCCAAGCAGGAGTGCCTGCCCTGCTTATGTGGGTGAGTCATTCTCTGTTTAAAGAGGGGTGGGGGCCGTGCGTGCTTGCCTAGAACACTGTGTTGCTGCACTAAAGCAGATAGATGTACAGTTTTAAAGGAGAGGGCCCTGAGATCTAGTTCTGCTAACTCAGAGAACCCAGGGCATATAAGGACTTCCCTGGCACATCCACACACGACCTCTTCATGTGCATCACTGAGCCACGAACACCTCCCGAATTCTGCATGGGCGACAGGGTGAATGACATAGTGCCTCTCCGTTATTAGAAGTTGAAGTCTGATTCATGCGGATATCTAGGGCAGCCTGAGAGTTCGGGAAAAGAGCTGTCCTGAGATGGGGCAGGGGTGGGGGGGTTGGGGGGGGTGTGCAGGGTGTGTGTGTGTTCTTTCATTCCGTCCAACACTAGAGGGCAGCACCACCTCCTCCCTCCTGCCTTCGAATGCAGCTTCTCTAGGAGCAGCTTTCCTCGGACCTGAAGGAAGCTAGGGAGCTTTCCTCCTAGCATTGCGGGGACAAGGAGCCAGGGAGCAGCAAAAGAGAGCCTCCTCCTTGCAGAGGGTGAAGCCTTGCCCTCTCTGCTGCTGGGGGTAGTGTTGACCGGGCTGGGGTTGGGGACCCCACAGAGGTGGCTGGAATTCTGACCGCTGCTGCCTGCGTGTCCGTGCATGTTTCAGTTTAGACTCAGTTTCCTCAACTGCAAAATGGGAACACCCATCTCACAGCATGGACGTTGGGATGAAAGGAGATCATATATACAAGAGCCCCCAGCATAGCACTAGGCACATAGGGAGCTACTAAGTAAATTCAGCTTCCTTCTTGTCCTGCACTTTTCCTTTCTTCCTTCCTCCCCTCCCCCCCATTCTTCCTCTGTTTAACAGTGGGAACCCAGATCCAGCCATGCCTGCCTCCTAGCCCCCCTCCCTCTCTGCAGCAGCAGCCAGCAGGCTGGGAGGGTGCCCGCCCCCCAGGCTCAGAGCCCTGGGACCCCTCCCTCTCACTCCCTGGGCTATTGCAGGCACAGCTAAGCAAAGCGCCGCTCCCAGATGGACCTCTCATTTCAAGGGTTTCCCCGGATGGCCATCAAACCACACTCCAGGCTGATACCAGGCATGAGGGGGCCAGCCAGGGGGCCCTTTATCGTTTGTTTGTTTATTTTTATACACAATTTGGAAACATCTGTTCTGACGTTTTCCAGGGTGGCAGACAGGAAGAGAACAAGGCTGATATTTCTCAGGTGCTGGTGCCTTCACGCATCAGTAATTGGAAAGCAGAATAGTTCCTTTTGCCTCTCCATTTCATCGTAAACATTTCATTTGAAAGAGAAGGCAGCCTTACTGTGCCCAGGGGTTGCATTGTATGCAAACAGGTTCGCATTAAAGGGAAGTCTCCTAAGTGAGAAATGGCACAACATTATGAAACCCATGGCAAAGGTCTGTATGACTTTCTTTTAGACAGAAGACCAGCCGCTGGGAGCTGGGTGTCCACTGCAGCCCTCTTGGGCTTCCTTGAATTGGAAGCATATTTTCTTTTTCTCATTTAAGCCCCTTCGCTACACGAACATGATGAAGTTCATGCCCGGAGGTTCACTGAGGGTAGGTGAGCAAGTGTATTTGTTCAGAACTATTTAATGAGCACCTACTCTGTCCAGATTCGCACTAAGTGATAATGAAGATACCACCCTAGCCCTCGTGTAGCCTAATTATAACATAAAGCGGTGTGTGCCACCAGAGGCAAGGGAATTAAGATGCTGGGAATGCAAAGAGGGAGTGAGAAAAGCCATCAGGAGGTATTTGCCAGGCAGAAAAGGAGGAAGGAGATTAAGGAGTGGAAGGAAGAGCTTCTACCTAAACCAAAAGTGACAAAAAGGTTGCTGGAGCCATCAAACAGCGTCATTGGATAATTATGTGGCTTATTATATATGGGACAGTGTGTTCATTGCTTTAACGTACATCATCTTGTTGAATCCTCCAACATCCTGCAAGGACCAAGTGGTATTATCCTTGCCTTCAGGTGGTGTTGGGAGAGATTGCATTGCTTGGCCAAAGTCAAGGCTAACGGGTGGTGAACTGAGATTTCCTCCCAGCTCCGCCTGTCTCCTCCCCACCCCGCATACATTCCCCCAGCGGCACATTGCTTGGTATGACCCCCGTGTACAGGATGAAGCTGCGGAGGTGTGAGGGGACGGACTGCGAAGGACTTGCCGTGCTGTGTTACGGAGTTTGGACTTGTTTCCCGTAGGCAGTTGGAAACCAGCAGAGGTTTTTAAGTGGCTATTGATTCCATTGCCGATGGGAGATGCATAGGAGAAATACCCAGGACCAGACTGCAGCCAGAACCTCGACTGCTTATCCCATTCAGGTGCTGCCCACCCCGGTTCTGACCCGGGCTCCAGTGTGGCGGCTGCTCCAGTCTCGCATGGGAGGTGGGAAGAAAGTCTCTTCCTTATTTATTTGTTTGTTTGTTTGTTTATTGCTCAGATATGCTTTTTCTGTTTTTTGCTATAAAGCTCACATAGGCATATAGGCATAAAAAAATAAATGAAATGGCATGAGAAAAGGAATGAAAGTCAAAGTCTTCTAACTCCTCACTCCCAAGGGTAACCACTGGTAACCACTTCTTGTCCAGCTTTCCTGAAATTTTGTGTGTTTTTTTTTATGTATATGTGAAAGGGTTCAACATTCAGAAGGGCTTTTCTCTCTCCCCCTGCTCTCCCCAGCCTCTCTGTTACGTTGCAAAGTCACCACTTGTGTTTAGGCTGAGAGAGTCGATGCAAGTGCAGACGGATACTGGAACGTGTCATTTCCCTTTTCCCCTGAAGAACGAAAGCATGCTATCTGCACTATTCCACTTCTTGCTCTTTCACTTGGTGAATAGTTTTTAAAAGCCCAGTATTTAGATAGCGCATGTACCATGAATTCTTCTGCGTGCTTTCTGGGCATTCTGTTGGATGTTATGACTGGGCACTGTTATGGTCTCGATTCTCTGGGAGGAAACTGAGGCACAAAGAGGCTGAGTAACTTACCCAAGGTCATTCAGTGAGTGAGTTATCCCTGACCTTGGGCTAGATCTGGCATTAGGCAGGAGAGGAGATGCCACGGGTAGTCAGGGCTACTCTGACGATGTTCTGGGTATTGCTTGGTTTTGTTTCTTTGTTTGTTGTTCTGTTTGCATTCACTGGAGATCTTTCCAGATCAGCATATACAGACTTCTTTCTTTTTTTATGTGGCTGGAGAGTACTTAATTTTAGTTGCTTCATCATCTGCCTATTGGTGGGTATTTGGTTGTGTCTTACCTCCTACAAATGCTACTGCAGGTGAAACATCTCCATGTGTCCATGGTGGAATGCTTGAGCAAACGTCTCTGTAGAATAATGACTAGACATCTTGCTAGTCCCCAGGCATGCATCCCTTAATATTTCACTAGATAGCGCTAATTGGACTCCCAAATTGCTGCAACAGTTTGCCCTGCCCAAGAATGCATGAGAGTGCTGATTCCACATCCTCACCCATCCTGGGCTTCATCAACCTGTTTAATCTATGCCAATCTGACTGCTGAAAAATTGGCTCATTTTAATTCACATGCATTATAAGCACATTTTTTCCATGTGTTTATTGGCCACTTACATTTCTTTTATGAACTGGTTTTCGTGTCCTTTGACATTTTGTGTTTTGGCTTTGTCTTTTTTATAGAGATATATAAGAGCTCTTTGAATACTAAAGACATGCATTACAGATATTTTTCAAGTTTATTGTTTGCATTTGTAATTTTTTTCACCATATAGGATATTTTAATTTCTATGTAGTTAGATATATTAATCTTTTCTTTATGGCTTTGGGTTTTGTCTTTGCCTTTTCCTCTCCATGATTATATATATTTTTAATGACCTTTTTCTTCTCTAGCCTTTTTATGGCTTTAATTTTTAAATTGAACATTAATCCGTTAGAATTTATTTTTCTGTAAGGAGTGATAGAGAGGTCCAGCTTAATTTTTTGGCTTTGAGGGGAACCTGTTTAGACTTTATGCTTCATGGGGCTGGGGCAGCCACTTAGCAGGAGCCTGGGCACTGGTAGGGAGTGCTCTCAAAGGGAGGGCCAGGGCTGTAGCTGGCTGGGGCCTGGGCTGCCAGGACCCAGAGCTACCAGGCTGGGGCACCAGGAAACATGGGGGTGAGCTAAGCACAGAGCCCCTATCACCAGAGGGAGGGGAGGCATATCTGACTTGTCTCCATATTGCAGTGCTTATCCTGGGCCCCAGCATGCTTGCTAACTGGCCTGTTGAATAGAATGAACTATTTCTGTCCCCAACTATGCTGCTGGTTGGGTGCACACGACTCTGGGACCTTGAGCTCATTCCTTCACCTTTCTGAGCCACACTGTCCCCATCTGTGGTCATAGTACCTACCTCCATGTTTCAAGAGGTTTTTTTTTAGAATAAATGGGAAAGTGGGTGTGATCGCACCTGATGAACCCTAAAGAGCTCTGCAGGTGGAAAGCTGAAACTATCAGCCACCTCTTTGCTACCATTACTGTATCTTAGTTGTGTCCAGCCTGTAATGAATTTAAGTTGTAAGAATTACAACTGATCTTGTAGGATACAGGTTTCTTTTCTTTTCTTTTCTTATTTGACTTATAATGAGAAAAGGAAACTTTCTAAACATATTTTTCTGAATATGTTCTTGTATCCCCCAAATGTTCACTGCTATCCTCAAATCCTGGACACTTGGAAAAATAAAGATGAGCTTGGAATGGGAAGGTCTCTGTCAGGTAGCATTAGGTACCTACATAAAACAGGCTGGGGAATTTGCTTCAAGGCCATCGGGAATAAAGTCTTGGGCACTCAGGTGATCCTGGATGAGACTTGGGTCTCTTTAATGCCTCAATTTCTCCCACTAGGTTAAAAAGGAGACCTTGCACCAAAGACAAATTAGTCTAGAATGACATGTAGGCTAGTGATTGAGAGGATGGGTTCCAGAATCTGACCACCCGACTTCAAACCCCAGTTCTACCATTTACTGGGTGACTTTGGGCAGCTTACACACCTTGCTGGTCACTTTGTGGGGTTGGCGAAAACCTAAGGACCTAAGTACCTGAGTACCCAGGAGCTTAGAGCCAGGTACACAGCAAGTACTTAATAGAGGTATCTATTATCATCTTCAAAGATTTCACTAGAATTGACAGCCTGCCACATACTGAGGTGTGTTTGGTCCTATAGTAGGTACCGTGGGGAATCGGGAGGGTGGCTCTTAAAGAAGTTACAGGGATGGTCCTCAAAGAACATGGAGAGCCACTCTGAGAGGAGAGAGGCTGCAAACACACGTGGGAAGATTGTAGACCAAGGGCTGCAAACGCCGATACCTGTAGGGGGAGGATAGATAGGCACCGTTTAGGAGAGATGTACAGTATATCTGTGAGTAGTAGGTATGTGGTTGTGCATGTTAAATCATATAAGAATAATTTCTTCTGCACAAAGAAAGGCTTGCTCCATTTGTCCCAAAACTTGCTTGGCTAGATTTTCTCACATTTGGTGGAGGTCTGGCTACAGAGCACTGGTTCTCTATTATCAGAAAAACACCAGACGCGAATGATAACTGACCGCTGGGCCTCAGAACCAGGGGGATGAGAAGGGTCGTGGGGTCCTGGCAGCTGGGAGAGGGTGGCCCCTCTCAAACGGCGACTACTCATGGGGCTAGAGCTCCTACATCTTCCAAGAGATGGCAGAAATCAACATTTTTATCCTTTTTTTTTAATCCTGGCTAAGATAATGTGGAGATAATATACTGGCCCATCATGGAAGGCCTGTGGGGATGGATTTGATCTCTGGGTCCCAGGTTTGCAGGCTTTGCGTGTGGCCTGTCCATAAGAGTGCATATGTGCACAGTAGTACACACTGCAGCGTTGTCACAGGAAGAAGACTGCCTAACTCAGCGGTTTCATTTTTCCAGGTTGTTAAAGTGTTGTTTCTTCACAAAGTCCCCTGTTCCAACCCATAGGCTACCACGATCCCTCCACACAGAATCGCCTTTTCGGAAAAGACAAGATTGAAAGTAGTGTTTTCATACACTCTTACGTCCATAGAAGGAGGCACGGGGTTTGAAGTCAGGGCGAATCGGTACAGTTGCAATTTTAGATGTTACCTGGTTGAGTGCACCCATGGTCCCACCAGCACTGTTCACAAAGGCGCAAAGGTGGAAACCACAGCACGGTCCACCCGTGATGAACGGCTAAACAAAACATGGCGTGTTTAACGATGAGAATGATGTGGCACTGAGCAGAGCTGTGACATGGATGGACCTTGAAAACATTATGCTAAGTGGGAGCCACCAGCCCCAAAAGACCACATTGTGTAGTTCTATTTATATGAAGTATATAGAAGAAGCAGAGCCATAGAGACAGAAAGGAGATTAGTGGTTTCCAGGGGATGGAGGGAAGGGGAACTTGGGTTTAACTGCTATTGGTATGGGGTTTCTTTTAGGGGAGACAAAAATACTCTAAAATTAGATTGTGGTGATGGTTGCCCAATCCTGTAAATATACCAAAACCCATTGAATTGTGTGGCATGTGAGCGGTATCTCCAAAAGCTGTTTAAAGAAAAAGAGGATCCGATCCATTCTTTTGGCGACCTTCGCCACATCCAGGGACAGTATCAGTCACAAAGGACAGCGATGGTAATGATGACCTGTGAAATGCATGGCACTTGGTTGCCACAGGCAGATATAACTGCCCTTCAGATACTGGGTCACTGGACCATTATGATGTTATTTACTAATATTGTGTTCCAAATCCATATCAAACGTTATAAACAATCAGGTTAATTTTAGGCCTGTGAGGGCAGGGGAATTTTAAGAATGCTGGTGCCTCTTCCCATAATCTACCCAGTTCCTGTGAGGGGAAGCCAGGACTGCTGTGCCACCAGGCCCGAGTCACATGTGAACCCAGAGGATCTTGGCACACGACCCCCGGTCCATCCTGTTTGCCACCAGTTGGGGGGTGTGTGTGTGTGTGTGTGTGTGTGTGTGGTTAAGTTTTCTTTTTGGCCGTCTGCCAGGCGTTGCCTTCACCCTCTTCACCCTCCAACCCCATCCCTCCAAGAGCACTGCAACCCGGCCGTGAGGGTAAACTGAAAGCCCCCACCGTCTCTGTGAGCGAGAGTGAGGGAGACAGGCCCACTCTGACAACAGCCTCCTCTCCTTCCTCTTCATGGCCTCCTTTTGCCCGCTTGCTCGCTGCTTGCACGTTTTGTCTCCGTGGAGGGTGTCCTATGGAGAAAGGCACTGCTCCCCAT
>PITA01034844.1:0-11150 GCA_004023965.1 Spilogale gracilis
TTTATCAAGGTTCCCTCCAGGGGCGGGGTGTGCATAGCCTGGGGTGGGGGTGGGCAGGCCCAGGTGCTGGAAGACCAGTTAGGAGCCTTTTGCCATAATCCACGAGCGCAACCACGAGAAGGTTCCAGACCAGCGTGGCAGCAACAAGGGTGTGAGGGGCTACTGGACGGTGATCGTCGGGCCCGTGAGAGTGTGAGCTCTGGGTGGGCTGAGGAAGGCAGGACCAGCCCCAGCAACTCTGGGCTGGACGGCTGCAGGGACAGCACTGCCGGTAGCCGGAGGAGGCAAGCAGAGCCGTCTCGCCCCGCAGGTGGATACAGGAGTCTGAGGGCCAGGAGGGCGGTGTGGGTTGGGGGGTCACCGAGGTGAGAGCAGGTCCAGAGAGGTGACAGCTGGGACTCCCCGGCATCCCCCTCTGCAGAGTGCCCAGCAAGCCCGATGCGGGCGGCCGGGAGACTCTGGGGTCCTGGGTGCGCAGACGGGAGAGCGTGCCCAGGTTGGGGCGCGAGCAGGGAGTGACCTTCCCTTGTGTTGCCGAGTGCCGTGCCCCTGGGCCCCCCTCTGACCTCTTCTGTGATCTGCATTGGCCGGACAGCTGGTGGCAGTTCTGAGGGAAGTCAAGTACTTGGGTTTCCAGCAACAGAAAGAGATCCCAAGCAGCGCCGAGAACCTGTTCTCCCAGCGCGAAGCCTTCCGCAAGTTTGTGGGCAACTTGGAGCTCATCGTCGGCTGGTACAACGAGGTGAGCTGGCGTCGTCTTGTTTCGTGTGATTTCCCAGGTTGTGGGTTCTGCTCAGCGCAAGCCCAGGTGTGGGGCCTCCCAAGGGCGGCGGACAGGGTGAGTGCATCTCCGTGTCGGGATGTGGTTTGGGGGCTCTTGACAGACCGCGGGGCAGCGGTGGCGGCGACAACTCAGGACAGCTGAAGACGGAAACTTGCAGTGGCCTTGGGCTCATGTTCTAGCCCTGTGACTGGCCCGAGGGCCTTTACTCTCCTAAGTGCTCTGGGGCACAGCACTCAGTCCATTACGCCCGTTAACGTGTAGTGGGGGGTATCTCCCAGGACCGGCGGGGCTGACCAATCTCCCAGCACCGCGAGGTGGGGAGGTGGAGCGGGAGAGCTGCCCACCGAGGTGCGCTCGATCGGGGCCCGGGAAGCCGCCAGGTGCATGCCAGCTCTGAGGGTCAAGGGTGCCTTTTAGGGGCACATGGGGGGCTCAGTCGATTGGGCATCCGACTCTGGAATTCGGCTCCGGTCTTGATCTCAGGGTCATGAGTTCAGGCCCCCCCCCGAGCTCTACCCTTTTCAGTCCAAGCTGAGGGCCTGATGCAAGGAGCCCTGGAAAGGCTGGTACTGAATACAAGGGACGGACTGGCCTGACGGACGCATCCTTCTACAACCAGGGCTGTTTGTTCAGAGCACCTCCTTCTGGGCAAGGGACCCCCCAGGAGCTGGGTTGATCGTGAGAAGGGGGCCGGGAGAGGTGTGGACTCGGGCCACTGTGGGCCGTGGCTGGCACCCCCTCGCCGCAGATCCCTCTGCTGCTGTTGGGGCCGCGGGAGCTCGCCCCTAACCCAAGCCACAGCGGGTTGGGGTGGATGTGGGCTCTGCTTGGGTTTCCTAGGGCCGCTGCCACAACCGACCGCAGACCGCATGGCTTTAGACGGCCCACGTCTACTCTCTCCTAGTTCTGGCGGTCAGAAGTCCAAGATCTGCTTCCTTCTGCTAAAATTGATGCGTCGGCAGAGCGGCTTCCTCCCAGAGGCTCCCGTGGGCCACCCTGCGTCCTTGCCCTGCCCACCTGCTCAGGCTCACTGCCTTCCCCGCTCTACCTTCAGAGGACAACCCCGCCCCCGAGCCTCTGCCGCCTTCCTCCCCTCTGACCTTCGCAGCTCCCTCTTCTAAGGCCCCTGTGACTGCATTGCCCTATCCGCCCCCCCGCCGGGGTACCCAGGATGACCTCCCGGCACCAACGGCTTTAACTGAATCACATCCGAAAATTCTCTTTGGCACGGGCACAGACGCCAGGGATTCGGGTGTCTCTGGGGGGCCGTTTGACCCCTCCCCACGCCCACCTAATCCAGCAAGGGGCCCACAGGATTCCCTCTCCTTGGACCCCTGGGAATTTGGAGGCAGTGCCAGCCTCCTGCACGTGGGGAAGAGGAGGGACAGAGAAGGACAGCAGCTCGGGCAGGAGGACGGGGTGTGGGGAGTAGTGGGCACAGTGGCCGCCTGCCGTGGAGAAGGAGCCTGGATGTGGGCCTTGCAGGTGCCATCCCCGTGGCCCTTCAGGCGCACCCACGTCTGTGGGCTTCCTGTGTGCGGCCTTCCTCTGTGTGCACAGCCCACGCGGTGTGAGCTCGCTCCGGAAGGCCCGCGGACAGCCAGCTGCCCCCAACTGGAACAGCGGTCTGCAGCAGGAACGTTCTTCTTCTTCTTCTTGTGCTTCGTGTCTCAACTCTGTTCTAGCGATGCTTCTGCTCACGGATTCCTGATACGAGAGCCCCTATCCCAGAGCCACAGGGCCGTGGGTCTATTGCCTTCGCTGGCCTGTCTGGTAGGGGCCCCGTCCAGCCTGAGCAGGGGCAGCTCAGCCACCTGCTGTCCCACTCAGTTCCATCAGAGCTCGTACTCCCCGGAGCAGAGCAGGCCCCACGCCTTCCTCCCACGAGAGCAAGAAACAGCGGCGGCCGTGCGGTGACTCTGAGGGGCGCGTCTGGGGTCCAGGACTTGCTTACCAAGCATCTCGTCCAGGGGACGGCGGCCAGATAAGACCCCGTGTTTGACTGAGCCCGGGAAGCCGGTGCCCGCCTCAGGCGCCAGCCAGGACAAGAGTGGGGACATCACCCGAGGAAGCCCCGTCCCCTCGGTAGAGGTGACCTCCTTGAAGAACACACTGGGAAAGCCGAAGGCCAAGAGCAGTGGGCCAGGAAGGGCCAGCACACTGATCAGTCACCGCTCGTCACCTGTGGCACCCATGCGACCAGCAAAGAACCAGCCATGGGCCCGTTCCTTACTCCAGTCCGCGAATTCGGGCCCGGTGTTGACGCCACAGACATGTGTCCAATAGAAACAAAAAGAAGCCCATTTTCACTCATTTCCTTTCTCGAGATGAAATTCTAACCATGTCACGTGTTTGGGCCGCCAGCTGTAGGACACCAGTGTCGGCTGTGAGCGCGTCTCCCTGCCTGAGCTCTCCCTCCGGACTCGCAGACCCCCGCCTCCTGCGCCCCGGGGCCCCTCCCAGCGGCCGCAGCACCCCAAGTGCCCTGCGCCCGTCAGGGCAGAAGGCCTCCCACGGTGATGAACCGGCAGAAAAAAGTCCAACCAAGTTTAATTCAAATTTTAAAAATTTGATCTTGGGGCGCCCGGCTGCCTCCGTAGGAAGAGTTGTGAGTTCGAGCCCCGCGTCGGCTGTAAAGATGACTTAAACGAATCAGTATATTTTTTAAATAAAAAACTCCAGTATTTCCAAATAAAACCCAAGCACACCCCTCACGCGTTACCCAGGGATGAATGAGAATGCAGGGGGCTAGGTGGGGAGGTGGGAAGTCAGGCCCGCGGCGACTCTTACGGCTGATGCCGGTGCCCCTCCTTGGAGCCCTTCTCCCCGGGGCCCTGCGAATCCTTAGCACGGTGTCTGTTGCCAGGGGGCCCCGCCGGCCTGCAGACCGGTCACGTCTGTTAGTGTCCAAGCTGGGGGGTGGTGGGGGGTGCGCCGTGGTGCCTCCAGGAATCGGCGGGGTGCCCAAGGGACCACGCAAGCGTGGGGTTGGTCCACATCACGCTTCTGGGACCGTGCCCTGAAGGTGTGGATTTATAACACAGGCTGTTAAGACACACACACACAGGACGTACATATTAGTGCGTAGATCCCCTCACCGTGAACTTGGTTTACTCTGGCAATTACAGCCACGTCTCTGGGCTGTTACTGGGGGAAATGGGCAGTAAATGAATGGCCTTCCAGAGTCCCTGAGTATCCGTGTGAGTCGTGGCCAGGACGCGGCGGCCCGGCTGGGCTGGCCCTGGGTGCCGAGCCCGGGCGCACCTGCCGCCTCTGCTACATCGTCAGGAACTCAGCAGTTTTCCACAGCCAGCTCCGTTCTGCAGAAAGGGCTCCCCTGGCAACGCCATCCCCAGACGGAGGTCCTAGACAGACTGGAGAGGCGTGTCATGAAACGGTCTCACGTGGGAGGCAGTCTCAAAGCGAGGGCATCCATGAAAGGGAGGAGACCACAGGCTGTCGTAGTGACTTAATATCTAAACTCTAATGAGCGGAGTCAATACTCCACGCTCACTCCCTTTGTGATTTCACACATGCTTTCTCATTGCTGTCCGGTTTCGACTCGCGGCATTCCTCTGCCCTCTTGACCCCTGAAAACACTTGAGGGAGAAGGTTGGACACCTTAGGAAAGAACCAGATGTATGGGAAGTATTGTTCTGAAGGGCAAACGGTCGACCTCTAACGTACAGTCTTAATTCTGTGTCTATCTCTCACTTCATAAAGTAGGAGTGTCCTTGAAAAGTTATATAAAACAAAAAATGGGGGCACCTGGGTGGCTCAGTTGGTTGAGCGACTGCCTTCGGCTCAGGTCATGGTCCCGGAGACCCGGGATCAAGCCCCACATCGGGCTCCCTGCTCTGCGGGAAGCCTGCTTCTCTCTCTCTCACTCCCCCTGCTTGTGTTCCCTCTCTGGCTATGTTTCTCTCTGTCAAATAAATAAAATCTTTTTTTTAAAAAAATGTTGCTACATAGAAGGATATTCCAAAACTCACATGGTGCTTGTGATTTAAAGGAATAGTTTAGGGGCACCTGAGTAGCTCAGCCAAGTGTCTGCCTCCGGCTCAGGCCCTGGGATCAAGTCCCAATTGTCGGGGAGTCTGCTTCTCTCTCCCTCTGCCCCTTCCCCTGCTCATGCTCTCTGTCTCAAATGAATAAATAAAATATTTTTAAAAATACAGAAATAATTTATAAAACTTGGATGTGCCTTCCTCCTTTCCCCCACCCCCCCGGTTTGTGAATTCACATTTTTTTCAAGCATTAAATGAATTGCTTGGAGCAGGGGAGAGCTGTATCGGGAACATGTCCGGTCGCCGCGACCCACTCACAGCTCAAACAGCTTCCCTGCAGATCGTGGATCTCCATGATGTAACCAAATGTCACGGTTGGGATTTTTGACCAAGGAGAGATCCTGAGCCCAGGCACGCTCCAGTTACCTGTGTCTGTTTCTCTGGATTACCCACTCGCCGCTGTCCCGTGACCGCCTTCCCATCCGGGTCGACCCCACACCTCGGGTAACTAACAGTGAAGTCTGTGCCTAAATCCTTGGTGATAAAAACAGTTTTGACAAGCTGAGATCTCCTGGAATTTGATTTCTGCATAATTCCCAATTAAGTGGCACTAGCTGTGATTGGTTGGGGTGATACAGGGTGATAAGACCCCTCCTGCGAGACCGCTATGGATCTGCCTGGATTTGGAAAGAAGGCACCGAAACCCCAGCCTTTGTGTTTCAGATAAAGACCACGGTGATGGACGTGGAATCTCCCCTCATCAAGTCGGAAATGGAAGCCATCGACGTGAAACTCTCACGAGCTGAAACCACGCTCTTCTGGAATAGCGAAGGTACCACAGCCGCGTTCGTCTGACCCCGGGTTCCACTTGGGCGGGTGGAGGGTGGTCCAGCCTGTCCGGCGTCTGTCCTACGACACAGGCAAGGAGCTGCTTCTGCCTTCGGACTGGATGGTCCCCTCTGGCCCCCAGAGGGTTATGTTTGAGGCCAAAGGATGGGTCCCTCTGCTTGCCCTGTCCCAAAGAGACCATTTGTTGTCACTTACAAAGGAATCAGGCAAAGACCCGCAGGGGACTTCCAAGGGTCCCGAAGTTTCCACAGCGGGCTTGTGGGGCCTGGGGCTCCATGGTGGGTTCCCACACAGGGGCAGCGGGTGGGCCCAGGGCAGGTGTCAGAGAGCCAGAAAGAAGTGTGCCCATGAGACACAGTGCCGCCTCGCTGACCTCCCTCAACCAGGACCCACTGTGTGGGCCTCGCCTCCGAGCCTGTCCCAGCAGCTGCATCTCGCCTTGTGCCGTCTTTTTGGCCCTCTTTGGCCGTATCCTGCCCCCACCGTGTCAGTGAGAAGGCGGGATGGTCCACCTGCCTGAAACCAGGGCTGGCCTGGGCTTTCTGTGCAAAGAAGCCTTGTGCTTTTTCTTGTCACTGCTGCCCAAGGACACACTTCTTTCCAGCCACTGAGTGCATGGGGTGCGGGTCCCCTGGTGGAACTAATGGCCCGCCGACTTGGGGATGCCGGGCACATCATTCCTCAGCACTGCGTTCTGGGAACCCTCGGGTGCAGCAGATGTGTTTTCCAAGAGCTGTCTCATACTGATGAGCCTTCAGTGGCCCAAGAGAAGTTCTCCTTGTACTGAATTGTTCATTTTGTAAGACTTCTTTATGTCTATCTACTAGGTGTGTTAGAATATATTCAAGAGATGCGAGAAATCCTCCATAACTTGCAGAACAGGATACAGAAGGCGAAGCAGAATATAGAAGGGATTTCTCAGGCCATGAAGGTGAGTAAGCCACCAAACACGGAGCCGGGCTTCATTGGCAGCCCAGGAGAGGGTCGTGGGGAATGGGGGCCACACGGAGATGCTCATGGAAGGTGCCAAAGGCAGTAGGGACTTGCTGTTTGAGGCTCTGGGCCATACAGTGATGTCAAGGTGGCCCCGAGGCAGGGACGTCCCGGGCCAGTCTGCAGAATCCAGCTCGGCTGAGCTCAGCGAGTGTTTGCAGGGTCCCCTCGGTGCCAGGCCAGCGTTGGGGACAAGGGGCAGGAGGGTGCTCGGAGACTCAGCCCCACTCAGTGAAGGAGAGAGGTGACTTTCACTCAAGCCCAATCCAGGAAACGGGGCGGGGGGGGGGATCCTTCACTAGCCTTCCCCCGGGCGCTCCTCAAGGTCCTGATTGACAATGGCATCTTCAGAACACAGCCCAAGGGAAAATTTGACTGCCCCCCCCCGCCCCCGTTAATATACAACGTCGACTGTGTAACCGCATTTCCGGTTTAAAAGTCATGTTTAAGCTATATTTCTTGATCAATATATCAAGGTTAAATAATGACAGTCCCCCACCAGCTACTGCCCGCTGTGGGGCCCCCAGGGGACTCCCGATCACACGGGCTTCTCCACCCCTGTCTCCAGCCTGCCAACCTCGAAGCAGGAGATTTTCGCGTTTCCGACTGGGCGGTCCTTGGGGTCGGATCTCCGCTGCTCTGTCACCATGGGAAGCTTCTCCCCTGCATCGTGGCTCATGTCACCACCATCCTCTCCGACTTGCTCCATGAATTGTAGACAAGGATCATTGCTCCCCACTATTTATTTTTCCTGATCCAGTTGTCATTTGAGTAGAAGACTTCCCCAAGAAATTTCTGCAGGCAGAAATTGCTTGTCCACAAATCTCTCTCTCCTGACCTCACCTCCCGACAGCTCTCCTGTCCGGGTGAAGGATGTTTTGATGTGGTCCTTTCCTTTCGGTGGTCTAGAAGCATCTCTATTAGCGAGCTCGGGCTGGCCTGATGTAGCCTCCAACCCCGAGGCTTTAACGACAGACGCGCTGGGAGGCTAGACATTGGAGACAGGGAGCCCTCAGGCCTTATTCCCTTGAGGCCATCTCCCTCTGTGCCTGTCTGTGTCCAGATCTCTCCTTGAAGGATGCCCATCAGCTTGGATTGAGGCCCATCCTAATGACCTCGTTTTAACTCAGTCCCCTCTTCAAAGACCCTACCCCCAAGACAGGCACACGCCTCGGCGCTGGGGGTCGGGGCTTCTACTTGGGAACTTGGGGGACATGACTCAGCCATCGTGGCCCCTGTCTGGTGGCCTCGTGGTGACAAGTCTGGCAGCGGAGTGACCGTCCAGCCCACAGCCGGCCTCTCGGGAGAGACGGGGGGAGAGTCGTCATCTCCTTCAGGCCCAGAAAGGCCCCACAGTGTGTCCAGGCACATGTCCCCTCTTGTTAACTCGGCTGAAGGCAAAACTGGCAGGATGTGCCCCGTCCGTGGAGGGGGGCACATTCTGCATCATTCCCTCTCCCACCGTGCCTGCCTCGGGAACTCGGTCTCGCGTTGGCCGCTGGGCGCTGGAGGAGGAAGCTTCCAGTGGCACTGGGATCACTGGAGTCGTTGGGGTCAGCAGCGGTTCGGACGTGGGCTCGCCGTCCTCATGGGCCTGCTCGCAGTGCCACCCAGAACCTCGGGCTCAGACGCGCTCGCGGCTCCAGAGGCCGGCTCAGGGTGACGGCCCATTCCTGGCTTGGGGGGCACACTGTTTCCCTGAATCCTCGCGTGGTGAGGAGAGCGTCCTCTCTCTGCCTTTTCCTATAGGGACACTAATCCCATGACAGGGGCCCCACTCTTGCGGCCTCGTCTGGCTAGCCTCAGTCACCACGGCCCTGTCCCCTCGCCATGTCCTCTTTACGTCCTTCAGAAGCTGCAACACGGCCGTAGGGCAAGGGGTGGATGGAGGGCCAGCTCCCTCCGATTTCAGGTGCAGGGGTGAAGTCTGGAGGAACACGGGGTCTCCCAGGCACGGGCCCTCCCGGGGATTACTCCCTCAAAACTCAACAACAAAAACAAGACAACAGGTGGCATCTGAGTCCCCCAACTGAGTGAGAAAACCAAGTCACCTGGAAAGAAAATAATTCACATCAGTTCTTTAGACCTGAAATAAATAACGAAAAAAAAAAAGTATATGTGATTATCAGATACTGGACGGAGGGAGGTGAGTGAAGTAAGCCTTCGTCATTCACACCAGAGTCACGAAATGGTGTGGACACGGCTAAGTCTACTGTGGAGTCCCACACACGGTCTAGAGGGCTGAAGGCAGACCCTGGAAGGAAAGACGAACTTCCCCCAAGTTCCCCAGGGGGAGGAGGATTGGAGGATGGGGCGAGATGGGGCCAAGAAGGTGCGGGTTTTGTCCAGAAACTTCTGCTATGCATTTCATTGCCATATGTGTATCACTTTGATGAAAATTTAAAACTAAACAAAGAAAGAAAAAGATCTAATTATCAGGTAATAGAGTAAAAACAAAATCTTAATCGCAGATGACAAGCCTGCTTGCGGCAGAACTCCCGATCGCAGGAAGCCAGCGCCCCCAGTCCCAACCCTTCCCCGCCCCCACCGCAGGTCAGCTGCCCCCACACAGGGGACTCATCCCCGCTGCGGACACTCTGCCCTGCGCTGACCACCCAGCCCTCTCCCTAGACGTGTCCTCACTCCAGCCTTTTCCCTGCAGGACTGGTCGGCCAACCCGCTGTTCGAGAGAAAGGACAATAAGAAGGACGCGCTGCTGGATTTGGATGGCAGGATGACCAACCTTAACAAGCGCTACACCGCAGTCAGGGAGGCTGGCCTGAAGATCCAAGCCATGGTCACGGTGAGCCCAGAAGAGGCCTCAAGAGGCCACCCACTTTTTTTTTAAGATTTTATTTATTTGACACAGAGAGAGATCACAGGTAGGCAGAGAGGCAGGCAGAGAGAGAGGAGGAAGCAGGCTCCCTGCTGAGCAGAGAGCCCGACATGGGCCTCGATCCTGGGACCCTGAGATCATGACCTGAGCTGAAGGCAGGGGCTTTAAGCCACTGAGCCACCCGGGCGCCCGAGGCCACCCACTTTTAGTAGAAGAGGGAGAAGCAGAGGTGCCGTAAAAATGACTTTAGGGTCACGGAACTCCACTGTCTTGAATCCGGGAGTCTTATTTTCAAGAAGCAGACCACCTTAGGTGGACACTTGTTGGCCAGATTCCTCTTGCGATGAGTCTGCCCCCCTCTGCGCTAAAGGGTCAGCACCCCGACCCCGCTCAGAATCTGTGTAGACGAGTGAGCTCCTTGCACCAGGTCGACACCTCCTGTTTCCCCGAGATGCGCGGTGTGAGGGTGGGCGCTGAGTGTGTGTCTGGTGTCCTTCATGGCTTCCCCTCTGGATCCTGGGGCAGAAATAGAGCCGGCAAACGCAAGTGGGGAACGCAGACGTGCACTCGGCGTGTGAATGGGGATGGCGTGGTGGTCCCGCGTGCTGTGCTGTCGGCAGCCTGGGTCGCCCCTTCCTGCCAGCACTCTCGACAGCCGCGGGCCCTGTCCCTGCCGGCACGTGCCGAGGGAGGGGGCCAGATGCTCGCCGGGTGCCCCAGGCGCGCCGCCTGGGTGCCTGCCAGTGGGCGGGGTGTTCTCCTGCCTTCCTCACTTGGCAGCCGTTTTTACCCAGCTCGCGTGTTAGCTCACTCCCCAGGCGGATGTGAAAGGTGGAGCTCCGCAACAGCCTGAAGAAGAGAAAACTCTCCCTTGTGCTCAAGATATTTTCAGGGCAGTTTTTGTGGGGGTTTCCCAGTGCTTGGTACAAATCATGGATCTGGACTTAAATGATGAACCATCACCCTGGGCAGCCCATAGGTCCCACTGGGTGGGGGGCCTATCGCTCACTGGCTGTTCTCATGGTCAGGACGTTGCTTAGAAAGTCATCGCCCCATTGGAATGATGTGATTGGACCAAAAAATATTTTGTCTTGTTTTCAGATTTTCTTCCTTCCCCCTTTGCCATGGTGCCAAAAGGTCCCACTAAATGGCAATGTTAAACTGCAAACATATTACTTGGAAGAATTAAGGGATTAATCTGTTAACACCCGGGGGTGTTGGAAACAGGGCGCAGGAGAGATAAGTTTGACTAGGTTAAGGGGAAGGTTCACAGCACAGCAGTGCAGGGAGAGGACAGGCGAGGAGGCAGGCGGCAGGGAACAGGAACCAAGGAGAAGCAGAGGCCAGCAAGCTGACAAGACGAGGATCTGTTGTCATATTTTCCAGAGTTCTCTACGCACAAGATAGTCATTTGAACCATTTCTTTCTACCTTACACTACCTTACACTTATTTAAGCCTGTGTATTCTTTCTTCTATTAAAGATAACTGCCAGAGGGTACAGATTGGGTCATATTCATCTTTGTGCTCCCTGTGGCCCTTGGTCTCTTACATATTCATCTATCCCCTCATCCACACATCCATCCACTCACCCACCCATCAATCCTTCCATCCATCCATCCGTCCATCCGTCCATCCATCCATCCACCCATCCATCCATCCATCCGTCCATCCGTCCATCCA
>PITA01034845.1:0-11143 GCA_004023965.1 Spilogale gracilis
CACAAGTGTCTTCACCACACAGCACTAATACCACATCATTGACTATATCTCTTATATTGTGCTTTTTATTCCTATGAATTATTGATCCCATAACTGGAAGTCCCACTCCCATTTATCTATTTTGCCCATTCCCCCACTCTCTTCCCCTCTGGTAACCATCAGATCTCTGTATTTAAAGGTCTGATTCTATCTTGCTCTGTGTATTATTGAATCAAACATATATTGATATACATTTTTAATATTTTATTATTTATTATTTAGAGGGCAATAATATATTTTTCCATAAAAATAAATGACAAATGTGAGTTGACTAACAGAAACCTTAAACATCATACCATGTAAAATTAATTCTAATTTCTGAGGTCTTAAAATGTGACAAATGTATGTCCTAAAGTCAATCAAATGTATATGTATCAACACTTGTCATATACTGTATACTTAAATCATAACACCATTTAAAGAAATCTATTATTTATATTTTATGTAATAGGTAAGAATATTTCCCTAAGCTTACATAGTTTATATATAGTAAAGATAATCAATGATTCCATGAATTGTGGAGACCATTTTGTGTATCTTTCTTCTTAGCCAACTAGTAAGGAATTGGAGAAGGGTCATTTAAAAGGCAGCAAGGAGAACCAAGAGACTAATTAAATTAACTTGGGCAAGTGTGCTCCTTTTCAAATATACAACTACCAAATGAGATAAGTAAACTTCAATTACTTATCTACTATAAAAGGCACTGATGTAAACTGGGGCAGACATTATCAGAAAAAACATAGATAAGATGTGGAAGTTTTATTAGCAGAACATGTGTAGAAAAATCAGGAGCAAAAGGAGGACATAGCAAATTTAGAGACAGTTGAAATGTGAAAACAAATGAACACTGAGATAGTTCCTAACTAGGAACCTTTTATATGCAAAGATGTTTTGTTTGATTAATTTTTAACTAAATCAGTGGTTAAAAAACTGGATATGTCCACTTCCATTGGGATGAGTAGATATTAAAGGACCTTGACACTTGTGGTAATAACTAGAAAAAGTGGATGAACTATAATTTATATTGGAAAGGAAAATACTCAAGCATTTTAAGGATTTTGAACATAAGATCTGAGTTGACATTGGTACATGGATACCTGAAACACCATAGTTCTTCAGTTTATGGTGGGGACTGATGGAGATAAGGGTAAAAGTGAATTTGTGTAAAACTCTTCTTATAGTGAGATCTAGTGACTCCACAGAACTTCCAGCTTCTCACTTCCCTGTTGTGTAAGTAAACAATTGGGAGTGACACAATTGGCTGTTGGAGGAAACTCTGTGTAGAGACCTTGGCCAGTAGAGTCGTCCACCTCTTCTTGTTCATCATCCCAAAAAGTTCCCTGTGTCCTTTGGAGTCAATGTTCTTACCCTTGCACAAGGGAGCTAGTAATAAGCTATGCCTTTAAAAAATGTTCCAAATTTTAGAATTACTTACAAAAAATATTCCAAATTTTAGAATTAATTTTAGAGTTGCATAATGTTGCAATCATAATACTGAGTTTTTTGCATATCCCCTTTTCAGCTTCCCCTCATGTTAACATCTTAAATAGTCATAGAACAATGATCAAAACTAGGAGATTAACTTTGCTATACAACTACTAAACAAACAACAAAATTTATTGGAACTTCGACAAGTGTTCCACCAGTGTCCCCTCTTTATTCCAGGAGCAAATTTCCAATCTCACTTTGCATCTAGTCATCATGCCTCATGGGAGAAATCTTTGAGACATAGATCTCTGAGACAAACATTTTGCTTCTGTTCAAACTTCTACACACTAACTTTAGCAACCCATGGTAAATCTAGTTCATGGCAATAATTACTATGTGTTCTGATGATGGTTTTTTGTTTTCTTTATTCTTTCCCCACACGCGATTTCAGTGAGAGTAATATATATTGCAATTTCATTAGCTTTACCAAACTAAGGAATACCTCATTTTATATACTTACATAATTTCTCATTTAACTTTATAATGCATGCAGGTGATCAGACTATAAAACTCGAATGAATTCAAAGCTCTAAATTCAGAACAGCTCAACCTTTTGCAAATAGGTGAGCAGAATAATCTGCCATGTTGTTGTCAATACTGTCAATCTTTCATGACTCCCAAAGAGGTGGGGATTGATGTCTTGCAAGTCCTAATTTTTTATAATCACTTATAAAAAAAAAACATTTCCCACTCACTGAATGTATAATAAATATCAAACATTGAATATGCCTTAAGTACATTTTTCCATTTTACTCTCTTAAGTAACAACTGTAAATAAAAAGTATAAGGCTTATACAATATGCATAAGGATTGTAACACGTCTTTCCAGTAAAATTTAGTAATTTTAAAAATGTCTCACAGATTATAATAACACAATGCCATTTTGATTCTAATCACCTAGATGTAGCACAGAGTATACTAATTAAGTGAGTCCCCAACAGATTGTCCTCACTTCAGATGCCAGCCACAAATTTGAGAGTCCCCAGGACACCCACATTGAAAAACTGGCTATAATAATTGGTTCTTACCACCTATCTGGATTTAATAATTTGCTAGAATACCTCATAACACTCAGAAAAGTGCTAATATATCCACAATTACAGTTACAGTTTTAAGGATATAAGTCAGGATTAGCCAAATGAAGAGATTCAGGGGAAAGGTCTAGGATGGTCCAGAAGTCTGAACTTCTGTGCTATTGCTCCATCAGATCAGTATGGGTCACCCTCTCAGGCATTGTTGTGTTTACTAACCAGGAAGTTCACCCAGGCTTCAGTGTCCAGAACTTCGACTGGAGTTTCATTATGTTTGTATGCTTCTTTGAATCACTGGTCATGTGACTGAACCCAATCTCCAACTCTCCTCTTTTCCCTGGAAGAGTTTAGGTTGATATTACCTGGCTCACAGGTGGTTGGTCTTTCTGGCCCGCCACCACTGTGACTGAACTCATTAGCATAAACTCAGATGTGGTGGACCAGTCCACCATATGTCTCCCTGATGACATAAGACTTCTATCACTCAGTTTATAACATGTTTGCTTTCCTTCTTTTTTTTTTTTTAAAGATTTTATTTATTTATTTGACAGAGAGATCTCTGGAAGTAGGCAGAGGAAGCAGAGGAAATAGGCTCCCTGCTAAGCAGAGAGCCCCAACGTGGGCCTCAATCCCAGGACCCTGAGATCATGACCTGAGCCGAAGGCAGAGGCTTTAATCCACTGGCCACCCAGGTGCCCATGTTTGCTTCCCTTCTATAAGCTTTATGGGTGTTTCACTCTTTCACCGTGATTTTTTGGTAGTGTAGAGGAAGCAACCTCAAAATAGGCTAATCAATTGTACTTCTAGAGGACTAGTGAACTAACATTTTAGCCTATGTTTTCTTCCTGTAGCATGTAATTATATTTTTAACTGTAAATTTGTTGATATGATGATAGGGAAGAAGTGAGTGAGAGAAGAACCAATTATTTATCAAACATTTTCTATGGTAGACATGAGGCAGCTTCTCCTAATTTTCCATACAAAAATAACTTTCCTATAATGGAAATGAATATTACAATGTGAAAATCATAGCAAGTCCCAAATCTGCTTAATTCAATAAATTTCTAAACCCGGCTTTTCCTAAATAATTTGCCATTTAGTCCACTAGTCCACAACTTTATGCTTAACCCTAAACTTTAAATCTCAGCTAGTGTCTCTACCTTATAGATTTTCTATAACTGATGCTTTCTGCTGTATTAAAATATAGAGACAGCTAATTGAATAATATGTGAAATTAACAGCATTTCTTTCTCTTTTTTTTTAACCTCAACTTCTACTTTTTTTTTTCTATCTTGAATTTTCTGTTTCTTTTCATTTTGTTTATTATAATTTTGAGGCTAGGAGATAAAACTGGAATGGACTTGATCAATGGAAATTATTTTATGCAACTCCTAATTATTAAACAATTGTCATTAGCAAGAATATACTCACCAACGCATATATACATTTGTTTATCTGTTTATCCATTCATTGAATAAACATGTCTTGAATTTAAAAAGGGGGGCTTCTATCACTCAGAAATTTCCAAACATGTAGAGGTTATCTCCCAAAGAACTTGGAAAAAAGACCAGACAAATTCTTTAATATGCAACAAGATTAACAGACATTAGCATCTAAGAGAGGGATCTGAAAAGCAGGCTTAAAAAATAAAGTTAAGATGAATTATCATGAAGATTAGTAGCTACTACTAAACAGATAATTTACCACTGCACATTGTGGGTAAAAGGAGAAGAAAATAGGGGAACCAGAAAAATTATAGACCATCTTTAGATGGAGGAATTATTGGCAAGACTGAGCTAGTGTTCTAGAATACAAATGCCATAATTTCCTCCTTACCTGAAAATTATATAGACAAAAAATAAAATCTAGTCTTTCTGGTGACGTAAGAGAAATGTATCTCTAACTCACCAAAACCCAGAGGTTTTGGCAAAATTTTAAGTAACTTCAGAAAAAATGAAAAAAGTATTAAAGTAATTAAGTTTTTTTAAAAAAGAAGAAAAAGTTTACATAGAGTGTGGTGTCTCTTTCAATTGGATAGGGGCCCCCAAATGTGGGGTTATGATCAAGTAGAATCCAGTAGCACAGATGGGGAAAGGATTCAGCCAAGGCAGACCTAAGGAGAAGAAGTTGATTGAATGCACCACAAGGGAGCAGAGAGCAGGACAGCAGAGAAGAGATTGTCTGCCAGGAGCCAGTGGGTTCAGGCTCTTTTTAAAGGGGGAAGGTGGGAGATATGGCGACTTATGGAATCTTCCCTTTCTTGGTAACTGCATCTGGTTGTAAGTAGCCCCTTGGTTAGTTAGGGTTTATGGATATTTTGAGGTGGGTCACCTGCTGTCCCCCTCTGTATGGAGCCCTGTGATCTTGCCAAGCCTTTTTGCCTAAAAGCAGCCTCTACAAAGAGGACTCAAAACAGAGGTTGAAACTGGAAGTATATGAAGCTAAAAAATAAAAAGCGACTTTGTTGTATGATACCAGAATGAAAACCTTACCTTGGATATAACCATTCTACCTTTTGAAAAAACAGCAGCCGTTAATAAACATCAAGGAAAATACTTGGTATCAGCAAATTAGTCAGCCTCTAAGCAAGAAAATATATATTATGCGGTCCGACCTATCTTTCTGTGCGGCGATTGAGGACAACCAGAACAAGTCTGCAAACTTGAACTTAGATCAATAAAAATGATCCACTTTGAAGAAGAAAGAGAAAATAGATTTTTAAAAAATAAACAGAGTTTCAAAAGCCTGTGGGGCAATATGAAAATGTCATATGAGTAATTCATAAATACATGCTGTGAAAAATTCAAACCTACTGAAATATATGTAATAAAATGTTATGCTCCCTTCTCACATTACCCTCCCAAAGGTTACTAGTGTTTGCATTTAATAATATATATCTTTTTATGCTTTTTTTCTGTGCACTTACCTAAGTGTGAGTACGTACAGAGTTTGTTTTGTACGTAATGGGATTATACTAAAATAAGTAGGGCCTATTTTAAAGGAAAGGTTAAATTTGTGAGTGATTAGTCCAAGTATATTGAGTAAAATAAGACAAAAGCCGGGGGCTGGGAGGGAGAATAACAGAAGGATTTGTGAGAGAGAAAAAATTTTCCCTGTCCATCTACGTTTTGCATTGAGACTCTCATAATAAAAAGATTAACAAAGAAATATAAACAGAAGTTTAATAACTGTATAACTCCTTTCTACATAGGAAGTATCCAAGAAAACTGAGTAACTCCCTGAAATGACCTGAACCATCACCTTGCAGACCATCTCTAGCTAAAGACAAAAGAAGATAGGGTTAGGAGACTGTTGTGGGAGCTTACTAGGGGTGTGTGTGTGTGTGTGTGTGTGTGTGTGTGTGTGTGTTTTATAACATTTATTTGTTTATTTTAGAGAAAGAGAGAGCACATGAGAGTGAGGGGAGGGGCAGAGGAGAAGAGAATGTCCGCTGATCAGGGAGCAGGAGGCAGGGCTACATCTAAGGACCCTGAAATCATGACCTGAGCCAAGACCAAGAGTTAGACAGTTAACGGACTGAACCACACAGGCTGTGCAGTTTTAAGTCTCTGCCTTCTCCATTGGTAAGGATTTCTAGAGATTTTTGAAGACATCTTTCTCTACTGGGGACAAGGAGGGAGACACCCTTAGAAATGGAGATTTCCCTTATAAATTTATGTCCTTTACAAAAGGGTAGCTTCTACTTTCTTACCAGAGCTTTTTCTCTATCTGTTGTTTCCTGAAAAAACAAAACAAAACAATACACACACACACACACACACACACACACACACACACACACACCACACACCAATAGAGGAAAAATGATCCTAAAATAATCCTTTTTTCTTCAGGTATGGAGGTCTCATTGATATGGGACCTAAGAAGTGAACAAGGTAGGCAATTTTTACATTTTTTGGACAAAGTAGTATAAATCTATGAGGAATTGACAAGACAAAGAACATTTATGTTTGGGAGCTTCAGTCTGTAAGACATTCTACACAGAAATTTGAGCTGGGGTAGTAAATTAGTAAAAGTAACAAAGTTTGTTTACATAGGCTTCTTTGGCCCTGAATTCCCATCTCTGGTGATAAGGATGGCTTCTCTCAGTCTCCAGATAGAGAGGGAGCAACCTTCACATGGGAGATTTATTTCCTGCCTTCACAGGGACAAAGGGTCAAGATGCCCTTCTTGCTTTAAATCAAAATATTGATTTAACTTTAAATCAAAATATTCAGTATACCAATGTGGCATATCTTGGGGGCCGACTGCCCTGAGCATCAACAGATACCACAGATAATGGGCTTTGTTTCTGTAATACTATTTCAAAAACTGTATATTTAATCTACCCTGTGGGCATGATGACACAGTTAACAATATAGGTTTTAATAGCAAAGAGTTTTAAGTATATTGTATCAAGTGACAAGGATAATACAATTCAGTAATGAGTTTCATGTCCTTTATTTAGGGGGAAATGATCCACAGATTCAGGGCAAGATCCAGGGTTTATGGAACATTAGAAGCACAGGACATTATTGGCTAAGATGTTGGGGTTTCCTGACAAGGCTAGCAGGGTCCTGGTTTCTTTTTTTTTTTTTTTTTTTTTTTAATTAAGATTTTATTTATTTATTTGAGAGACAGAGAGAGCACAAGCACAGGAGAGAGAGCACAAGGGGTTGGGAGGAGTAGAGGAAGAGGGAGAAGTAAGCTCCCCACTGAGCAGGAGCAAGAGTGGGGGCTCCATGGGTGACAGGAACCTGGCTTCAGGACCTGAACCAAAGAGGAAGGCTTAAGACTGAGCCCACCCAGGCGCTCCAGCAGGAGCTGTTTCATAGGGTAAGAAGACCTAGCTAGAGCTGAGTTGGAGGATTGTGATTGGTTCTGTGTTAGCTTTCCTAGATGGTGAGTGAGGTGTTTCTGATTAAGTGCAGGCTGACTTCTGTTTAGATTTGTGATGTTCGCCCTGCCACTGGGACACTCTCCATTTTGTGGGTCCTGATATACAGATTTCCTGTATCAGTTGAAAAAGATGTTTCAATTTACTATGGGAGCTTCTACTGTCTATAAATACCAGGAAGTTTTTAGGCTCCTCACATTCTCGTCATTAAATTAATAATTATCAAAGCAGAAAGCCATGATCTGAAAATATCATACCTAAATGATTTAGGAATCTGGCGTTAGTGGTAGCCATCAAATTCTTGCCTGTGTTAATTGCTTTTTGAAATGCATCAAATGGTCATGTCATTGTTAAAGAAACATTTAGTTCTAAATTTTCCAGTTTTTATTACAAAGCTTTAAAAAGTCGAATTCTTATTAGAGAAATTGACTGAATAAACTCATAGAATAGCAAGCTAAAGGCCTTCCATCAGAATAAAAGAGGTTTGTCACAGATAGTCATCAAAAATTTGACCCCTGAAACCAAATGTCTTGATTCACTACCATTCTCAAAGGAAATATAAAGATTAAAGAATCAGTCCATTAAACCAATTGACACAATTCAATTATTTTTCTTGAGTGTGATTGAATTTGGGGTGGTATTTTTGTAAAAAAATACCTGAGTAATTTCCCTGTTGCATTGACAGTAAAACTCCTTTATACTTTAAAAACAAAGCAAAACAAAAAATGAAAGTCTTTGTTATTTCTAAGAGTATACAAATCCCAAAGTAATAAAAGATCTTATATCTGTGCCAGCAGTTTATATCATCTACGTGTTAAAAATCCTTTCCCAGCAAATTTAATGTAAAACACAAGTGTAAATGCAGCTGGGCTTTATTTGTGTAATTAACATGAGAAGAGCAGTAAAGATCAGTATTCACAGAGAACACCTGCTTTTTTCACTCCATAAAAATTAGCATTTTGTGAATCCTGGCTAGTTAAAGTAGTGGTATGAGACACTACCACATAAAATGTAAAATAAATCTTTGGAAATGCATGCCTCATTTATTTAGTGCATATCCTTTAAAATCACTTTTTCTTCCTGAGTTATAGAACATTTGGTTCCTTTTGCACAACATTTCATCATGTGGTGTTCTCATTGTACCATTTCCAGTGAATGAATATTGAAGAGCAGTTGCAAAGCTATTTTGAGGAAGTTCCAGTTTTGAACAGACAATGGAATCCCTAGAAAAAGCTATTACAATCTCAGAGTGAATTGAAATGGCAATATCTTCCATATTTATATGTATTTAGACAATTTTTATAATGTCATGTTACTTGTGGAGAGCCTAGGTGGTGCGAGGAATGATTATAAAGCAAAAAAATTAGGAGACATGATAAAAAAATCTTCAGCATATTAAAGAGAAGTCCATTGCTTTTGGAATAAATGTAGAAACCACTTTAAAATCCCCTGTAGTGATTTTAAACTCATATCATTATTCTATGAACGTGAACAATTTGAAATTATTATCTCCAATGAGATTTATGAAATGATGCACTAATTCAATACCTGTGTATAAAGATATGGACAGAAAAACAAGTTTACTCTTTTTTTTAAAGATCTTATTTATTTATTTGAGAGAGAGAGAGAATGAGAGAGAGAGCATGAGACGAGAGAGGTCAGAGGGAGAAGCAGACACCCCCCGCCAAGCAGGGAGCCCGGTGTAGGACTCAATGCCAGGACTCCAGGATCATGACCTGAGCCGAAGGCAGTTGCTTAACCAACTGAGCCACCCAGGCACCCCAACAAGTTTGCTCTTTTTTGAAAAAAAGTCTATAGAAATATGATCATATGGGTATATGAAAATGTATCTTGGTTATGCACTTTCATCTATGCTGTCAGGGAGTAAGAATGCCTTGTCTCCTTCTTGGGGAGCAAGAATTCCTGTCCCCTTCTGGATCCTTCTAGCTAGACTAAGGATCAAAATGACATGAGACAGAATAACAGGAGGAAATAAAATTTAATGGGTGTATATATGGGGAATCCACATAGACATGGAAATTCCAAAGACAGTCAGGCAAAATGAGGTATGTATGTCATTTTGAACCAAGGACAGAGGAGAAGGGTCTGGGCCTTCAGGGGAAAAGAACGCACTTCACAGGACAGTAAGAATACTAGATGTTTGGTAATTAGATGTTCCTTTCCTGTCAGATGGATCACTCAGATAACATTTATCTCTGCTAAATAATTCTTATTGTGGGAATTACCCCTAAGTTAGACTCTTCTATGTAGGTAAGAGAGAGGCAAAGTTTTTATTGGTCCCAAGTGCCTTCAGCTCAAAATAACTTACACACCAAAGTGGCACATCTGAGGGTTCTGACCTGAATGACCTGAATTGGAAAATTTATAAAGCAATAAGTAGGCATGTATTGTCTATTTTTAAGAACACCTGTAAAATTGTGGTTTTAGTTGCTGTTTTGCCAAATTTGGTTATCAGTTTGTTGTGTGAATTTGTGGAGGCTTATCTGGGGAAAATCAGCATCAAAATATCAAAAGTAGCATGGCAACAAGTAATGTTTATAAAATGTCTGACATGCTCAAGTTAATTAAGCAAGATAATAGAGACTACATACATTAATAAATGACACAAATATCGATAGTGTAACTGAAGTTCCACCAAGGTAACTGGGATTGAAAATTTTCAATGCATTAAATTGAGGTTCCTTGAGAGAAGTTTGATAATTCAAAGAGCTAATGTTTATTTGAGGGTGGGCAGAAATTTATAGTCCCAAACCTCATAAGTCTAAATGGAGAATTGGAAACCTAGGTCTACTTGAGGGAAGAAGTAAAACCTTTTTGACTATCATAGAAAATTCACAAAAGGTTACATTGTGGGTATTGGATACCACTACAGTTTCATTATTTCAGTATTTTTGGGAAAACAGGAGTTAAAGTTAGTTTAATTTGACCACAGAATGTAAACTAGATAGAAAGCTGGAGAACATGGATGTACAAATGAGTACATACTGCCAACAAATTTTAGTTTTTATTCTTGAACTGCTTCACCTTAATTCTTGTTGACCTGCTTAGTATTTTATTGATCTGTTACTTGTCTGAGTTGCCCTAATACTGTGTTACCAATCTTATAATTTTTGCTGTTATTTCATGTCTATTCTCATTTCCAAAATTAAATGGAAACTCATTGCGTCATTGTTGTTGATTAAAAGAGGATGGCGGGGAAGATGACAGAAAAGCATGGTGGACAGAGCAGCATAAAATAAGCCAAAATAAGGTTGAGAAATGTTCCCTCTATCCCTATACTTTGGAGAGTTTTGATCAGGAATGGGTGTTGTAGGTTGTCAAATGCCTTTTCTGCATCAATTGAGAGTACCATGTGGTTTTTCTCTCTTCTCTTATTGATTTGTTCTATCACGTTGGTTGTTTTGCGAGTGTTAAACCACCCCTGCATCACTGGGATAAAACCCACCTGATCATGGTGGATAATCTTTCTAATGTATTGTTGGATCCTGTTAGCAAGGATCTTGTTGAGAATCTTGGCATCCGTATTCATCAGCGATATTGGTCTGAAGTTCTCCTTTTTGATGGGGTCTTTGTCTGGTTTGGGGATTAGAGTGATGCTGGCTTCATAGAAAGAGTCTGGAAGTTTTCCTTCTGTTTCTATTTTTTGAAAGAGCTTCAGGAGAATAGG
>PITA01034846.1:0-11147 GCA_004023965.1 Spilogale gracilis
TTTTTTTTTTTTTAAGATTTTATTTATTTGACAGAGAGAAACACAGCCAGAGAGGGAACACAAGCAGGGGGAGTGAGAGAGGGAGAAGCAGGCTTCCCGCCGAGCAGGGAGCCCGATGTGGGACTCGATCCCGGGTCTCCGGGATCATGACCTGAGCCGAAGGCAGTTGCTTAACCAACTGAGCCACCCAGGCGTCCCACTTACTGACTTTCAAGCATGTTGACAAAGCCCACGGTAATAAATACATTCTATTGTGATCTGGTACACAAATATGTGTCTGTATGTTTAGGTGTGTGTGTTTGTGTTCCACCGCCTAGAAGTTACTCTAACAGTGCATTGTTCTCCAGTATTTTCTCTTCTGCATTTTCATTTTTTAAAAGCTGGTCACAACCCATTATGTTAATATCACAAACCACTAATAGATAATGTCTCCACAGTTTGAAAAACACAATATTAATTTATTGTACCCCTCTTTTTTTTTTGCTTATTCTATACGTCAAATCAACCATAAAACGTTTTTCAAGCTAGTGATATTTTATAGCTACATTACTAAGAAATAAGACTACAACTCCTATTTCATCCTAGCACCACCATTTCTCCTCATGTGGGTTAATTCATTTGACAGACCTTGTATTTTGGGAAAGGTGGATATACACGTATAGAAGTTAGCGTGAAAAATGATACGGTGTGGTGCTGTGAGAGCTCTCTTCCAGGCAGGGAGGTGTTTAATTGTGCCTCCCGGCATCAGAAATCACATTTCATCTGTGCTCTTTTTTCTTTTTTTGAAAAGATTTTACTTATTTATTTGAGAGAAAGAGAACGCAGGAGCAGGGGAGAGGAGAGGCAGAGGAAGAAGCAGACTCCCCCACTGAGCAGGGAGCCTGAGGACGTAGTGGAGCTCAATCCCAGGACCCGCCCTGAAAAATAAAAGACCATCAACTTCAGAGGTGACTGTAACAAGCAAGTACGGGACGCAGAAGGAATTCAGAACACGGAGTTAACAGGATGGGGCCAGTGCTCGTTGCTTGGACTCCACAATGTGTTCTGGTTATGTGGGATATTGTCACTGGGGAACCTGGTTAAAGGATCCAGGATAACTATGTTTGCAACTTATGAATATGTTGAATGAATATTACCAAGTTTTAATCCAAACTAACTGAGCCACCCAGGTTCCTCTGTGCTTAGTCATCTCTAAGTCAGGTTTTACCCCAGTTTAAAGCAGTGTTGGGGGGGGGGGCGGCAAAGGGACAAGGGAAGTATGATAAAAGGTGGTTAGGGAATATGCTTATCTAGGGTTGCTTGACAGTAGGGGGCTTGGTATGGAATGAGGGGTTATTGTCTGGGTGTTGAAAATGAAATTAGGATTAAACAGTAAAGAGTCCTTTGTGTCTGTGTAGAGGCTTATACACGATCCTGGAGATTTAAAGTTTGCAAGCAGAGTAGTGACACAAGCAGGTATAAGCTGTAAGGGAAAGGGAAGATTTTAATGTGGAGATGGTTGGAGGGTAAAAATATTGGAAGCAGGGAAAAAAGGGTCTATCCTAGTAACAGATACAAAGAAATAAGAAATATAGTGGATTTTACCAGATGCTAAAAACATCCTTCCTTCATTCCTTCAGTGAATCCTATTCAGCTTGGACTCTATGCTCTATTCTGGGAGATCACCTAGATCTTTTTTTTCTTCTTCCTCTATTGTTTTAGTTAGTTTTAGTTTTGTTTTTTGCTTTTCACAATTGTGCTTTTATCGCCAGTAGCTGCTGCTGCTCCTTTCTTTTCCATAGTGTCTTGATCTTTTTTAAAAAAAAAAAAAGATTTCATTTATTTATTTGACAGAGAGAGACACACTGAGAGAGAGAACACAAGCAGAGGGAGTGGGAGAGGGAGAAGCAGGCTTCCCCCAGAGCAGGGACCCCTATGCGGGCTCAATCCCAGGACCCTGGGATTGTGACCTGAACCGAAAGCAGATGATTAATGATTGAGCCACCCAAGCACCCCAGTAGTGTCTTGATCTTGTTTAATGAATGTGATTCTTTTAGTCACTATATATACAGTCACTGCACACACACACACACACAGATGCCCATCGCTCCTGCTCTGAAGGTCTTACAATCTAGTCAGAAGATGATAAGAGTCTAATAAATCTGGGCATTAACGGTAGGCATGGACATAAGGGAAGAAATACAAGAAATAGATTGGGATAAAATTTTCAGCACCTGAGGCTCGATTGACTGTAAGTGCGGATAAGGAATTATAAGTCAGTGCTGGTCCTCAACCTGAAACCCACAATTAATACCGTACTCAGCACTGAAAGATTGAAAGCTTTCTTCTAAGATAGGACTAGAACAATATTTTCTGCCATTTCTGCTTTTATTAAATGTCATACTACAGGTTTTAGCCAGAGCAATTAGGCAAGAAAAAGGGGTAAAAGGCATTCAGATTGGAAAGGAGGAAGTAAAATCATTTCTCTTGCAACTGAAATGATCTTGTATTTAGAAAATCCTAGGGAATCCATGAAAAATTATTAGTGTTAATAAATGGGTTCAGCAAGGTTGCAGGATACAAGATTAATAACAACTCAATTGTATTTCTATACTCTAGCAATAAACAGTCCAAAAATTAAAATAGTTCCATTTATAATAGCACCAAACAGAATAAAGTACCTAATTAAGGAATAAATTTAATGAAAAAGTCAAACACTTGTGTACTGAAAACCATAAGACATCACTGAAAGAAATTAAGCCCTAAAGAAATGAAAAGATGTCTCGTGTTCATGAACTGGAAGACCTGTTAAGATGGCAGTACTCCCAGATTGACTTACAGATCAGATACAGTCGTGAAATCTCAGCTGTTTTGTTTTGTTTTGTTTTTGCCAAAATTGACAAGCTGATCATAAAGTTCACATTGAAACACAGAGGACCCTGAATAGCCAAAACAGTCTTGAAAAAGAAGAAAAATGTCGGAGGCTCACACTTCGAGATTTTAAAACTTACTACAAAATCTATAGGAATCAAGACTGTGGAAGTCCAAGAATGGCATCGCCAACACGTCCCCATAGGAGACCCAAGTCTCCATTCCCTTCCAAAGCTCAATAATTAGGTAGCTACCAGACCCAAAACTAGATTTGGGAGAGCTCTGAAGTCCACTTAAGAAACTTTGGCAACTCAGTGGAATAAAAAGACTGAGGATAACCATGTAAGAAGCCATGAGGGAACTTCCCACTAGAAAGAATCCACTTGCTGAAAAGGAAGATCACTGTGAGCATCCAGCTTCCTCGGCCTTTCAGGGCACCACACAAAGGTCAGACCTCAGTTTCACCCCAAAACTAGACTGGCAACACTGAGACATATAGAGATGGCTAGGGACAAGGAAGAAAAACGGGGCTACCAATCACAGCCATGCAGGCAGAGGGACTGTGGGTAACAGTGACTTTCTCTGCAGACAAGCCCAGCACATCTGCCTAAGAAACGGCACAGTGAGGAACCCCTGCTGACTGCACCAGCATTTGCCCCACAAGAATTCATGTTTGCTGACACCAGGCCCCCGAGTCTTTCCTGCTCTTTTCCCTCCCCTGCTGGAGGGAGCTCTGGAACTGCATACACCATTTTGGGTCTCCGTGGCTACATGAGTGTGAGATGTCAGCCTAGATGGATGTATATATATAAAGAACTCCTATAACTCAAGACAAAAACAATCTATTTAAAAGATAGGTGGGGGATCTGGATAGATCTTTTTTCTTTGTGAAGACCTACAAATGGCCACCAGGTAGCTGAAAAGGTGCTTGGTATCAGTAATTGTTAGGGAAATGCAAATCAAAACCACAAGTGAGATATTACCTCGCAGCTATTGGAGTGGCTATCAACAAAAAGACACAAGATAACAAATGCTCAATATCATTCGTCCTTAGGGAAATGAAGATCAGACTTCTTTACCCCTACTGGGGTGGAAATCATAGAAGAGATAGGCAATGATAAGTATTACCAAGGACGGAGAAACCAGAACCCTGTACGCTCCCAGTGGGAGTATAAAATGGTATGACGTGTGGGAAGTTTGGCAGTTCCCCAAAGAATTCAACAGATTTACCATGTGACTGAGCAATTCCACTTTTAGCGATGTACTCTATAGAACTGAAAACACATGTCCACCCACAAATCGGTACACAAGTGTTAATAGCAGCATTATTCATAATAGTCCCAAAGTGGAAAAAATCTGAATGTCCTTCAGTTGACATTTGGATGAAGGGATAAACAAGAGTTGTATATCACTACCACAAACTGTTATTTGGCCACAAAAAGGAATTAAATACTGACATGTGCTACATGAATCAGTTCATTTCGGCCCGGACAGGCCATCAATAATGGCTGATCCTTTTGAAGATTACATCTTAAAGTTTTAAACTTAAGAGATGTAAGCAAGGGAAAGTCAGTACGTAGCTCCTGTTACTATAACGTTATAACGTTGGTTCATACTATTTTTATATAAAGTTGTAATAGTACTTAGTGCTGCTTTTTTTTATAGTGACTGCAGATATTCACTCATGGTTGGTTCTTTTTATCTGATGTTGTTTCTGAACGGCAGTAATAGGTATTGTTTGTCATTACCCACATTTTCCATATGTTTCAACCATAACTGTGGCAGTTTCTTTTTTTATGAGAAATTGCTAAAAGCTGTTCCATCAGGAATTTTGGAAATTCTTCAGACAGGATCATCAGAGAGGATTGATGACATGTTGATAGAAAGCAGGCACCCCTCGTAATTTCAGCAAATCAGTCACATATTTTATTTCTGCTGGTTATTCTGTACAAAATACAGGTAGTAACACGGCCTACAGAAGACATACTGTCACAGACCCTGTGTGCCATCACTTCAGAAACTTCTGGAGTGCCTTCACGGTATTGCATGGGGTTGGGGAGGTGGTCAGCATGGGTTCCCAGAGGTCACAGTGTTCCCCAACTTTACTGACTCACTTTTATCTCGCCAGGAGCATAACCCTCAGTGAGACACATTTCCTCACATGCCTGTCTAGCTGTGTGTGTCATAAGCAACATAAAGGAAAGTCCAGAAGGTGTACTTGCTCATGATCTGGACGGATCTTCCCCCAAGCGAATTAGAAGATAGGTTTGGAAAGCTGCAGTCACTCAGATCCAGGAAGCTGAGGAAATGCCACTTGAAGTTATTAGGTTAATAGGTGAGAGCCAGCGAGGTGAAAGGGTTACTGTGTAGACACCAGATTTCACAAATTTCAGGGATGAAATAATAGGATTTTTGGAGCATTATCTGCCTTAGAGTCATAAAGGCTTTGGTGTTAACTGTAGCCGTTGGTTCGATCCTACAAGAAGCTAATAAAAGTTAGTGAGAAAAGTTAGTTTTTTTAGGGCGCCTGGGTGGCTCAGTGGGTTAAAGCCTCTGCCTTCGGCTCAGGTCATGATCTCAGAGTCCTGGGATCGAGGCCCGCATCGGGCTAAGCAGGGAGCCTGCTTCCTCCTCTCTCTGCCTGCCTCTCTGCCTACTTGTGATCTCCTTCTGTCAAATAAATAAGCAAAATCTTTTTTAAAAAGTTAGTTTTTTTAGTGTTAATCTTTTTTTTTTTTTAAAGACTTTATTTATTTATTTGACAGAGAGAAACACAGCGAGAGAGGGAACACAGGCAGGGGGAGTGAGAGAGGGAGAACCAGGCTTCCCGCTGAGCAGAGAGCCCGATGTGGGACTCGATCCCGGATCTCCGGGATCATGACCTGAGCTGAAGGCAGTCACTTAACCAACTGAGCCACCCAGGCGCCCCTTTTAGTGTCAATCTTATCACTTCCGAAATTCAGACGTGTATGTGTGTGTACTCAGTAAATTGTTTTTTGCCTATTTCTTGACATTGTTATGATTTCTGTGATTATTGAAACTAGTTAATTATAGAAAGAATCTGGCTTACTGGTATTAGTTGTGTCTAAATTATGGTGGTTTGAGTCTAGTTTTCCTACTCTTTCTATCATCTTTTTCTGGACATTTTTTGAGGACACCGTGCTAGGCACAAGATAGAGAGAGGCACATGGTGTTCCCCCGCTTGCAAAGCGCTGTGTCCGTAGCCGACAAAGTGCGCCATCCGCCAAGGCCAACTTGTACATTTGCTTGCTTTCTCCCATTTAACCCACGAAGCAGTCCTAGGAGGTGGGTCTGATCATGGTCACAGGCTCGAGATGAGGGTTTCAGAAGGTCCTAGCATCACATGGTGTTCCTCCAGCTGGTCAGTGCCAAGCCCAGAGTCACATGGGACCTTTCACGTGGTGACCGTTCCACTGACACTGTTTCGTGTCTGTGTGTCCAGTCGACTGGGCGGGGCAGTTCGCACGAATGCTTCCCCCTGTACCTGACATGCTGGGAGCGTTCTGCAAATTTTGAAAAGATGGAGGGTTTTTGAGCGTCTGCGCTTATGTGTCGTGCCCTCAGTGAGGAGGGCCGGAAGGTGGGCAGCTGTGGGGAGCGTGGGCAGGCCCTTGCCGCCATCGCAGATTCCAGGGGCTCGAGGGGCTCAGGGAAGGAAGCCCAGCCTCTCTGGCTTTCTCTGTGAAGACTTTAAAAGCACAATAAAAACTCATTTGTAAGTGGGATCGTATTTCGAAAACGTGTATATGTTTTTATCTTTCACCTCCGTGAGTCATTTTCTCCTTAGCCACTCTACTACGGCAGTCCCAGGTGCTGACCCATGAAGCGAACGAGAACGGGGCCACGTGTGCTCTTGGTGGGGGGCAAAGCTGCTGCAGCCGGGCTTGTGGGTCCAATATGAGGGAGATCTGCTGCCCCAGAGAGACTGGGGTGACTGAGGCATCAGGCAGGGGAACCAGGCCCCCGCCAAGCACCAGGAATGACTGTGGAAGCTCAAGCGGAGCCCTCTGTAATGGGAGCTCAGATGAGCAGGGACTCGGGACAAGGGGGCCCCATCCTACCATGGGGGCTCGGCTACCAGGGGCAGCAGGGCAGCAGTAAAACTGAGAAATGGCCCTCCTTCTCAGCCTCCTGACTGTGCCCCCGATCAGCACTGAGTGAGACGGTACTCCTTGTTTAACTTCAGAGAAGGCCGGGTCAGTGAAGGATCATGTGAGCAGAAAATGAAGAAAGTGAGGGAATGGAGCTATACAGATACATCTGGGGAGAGAGTATCAGAGGCAGACAGAAAAGCAGGGACAAAGACTGTCTTTTCTGATGAGCCAAAAAGCCTGAGGGAGAAGGAGGAAGTGATACGACATGAAATCTAACAGCTAAGGGTTCTACGGGAGAGATTCCATAGTCCTTGTATGTTTAATGTAAGAAGTCGATAAGCCCATATTTGACACTGAATTGTTCCATCTGTCCTTCCCTCTTTTTTGTTGCACCTTTGTCTTATAGGCTAGGAATGTTGTCTGCCTGCTCCAAGCTAGTTTGGAGGTGGTTATCAACCTATAAATAAGCGGGTCACCTGGAGGAGTGAAGGAAGAGTTGAGTGGCCGCTTGCACGGCCCAATTATGTCCATTCACCCATCTGAGTTCCTTCCTATGTGGAGCCCACGGGGGATGCGCCTGCTCTTGGATTTTCTTCCACACTGAGAAGTCACTGCCCATTCTGCATTCCATACTTATGCATGAGCAGAAAATCCCATTGTCTGCAAAGAACACTCACGTTCTTTTCCAGGTTTGCTTTTGTGGTTTTTGTCTTGATGTACAAAGACATCCACTCCTTTTCTTGAACTGTTCATAATCACAGTGAAGACAGAAGCAGTATCCCCTTCTTTTTTTTTTGAAAATATGCGTATGTTCTTTTTTACTCTTTATCTGGATATTAATGATGCAACTCTAAGATACAGTGAAACAACATGGTAATGTGATATATATACATATACATTGTGGAAGGATCCCCTTCCACTTAGTTAATTAACACATTTATCACCTCACATATTTACCTTTGTCTTTTGTGTGTGTGTGTGAGAACATTTAAGTTCTACTCTTGGAAAATTTCATTTCTAAACTACACTATGACTCTACCGCTGTATTATACAATAGATCCTCTGACTTTATTACTCCTATAACTCAGAAGTTTGTGTTCTTTTACCAATCTGTCCTGACTTCTCTTACCCCTTGTCCCCACTACCCCTGAGCAACTGCTTTTCTACTCTCTGTTCCTATGGGTTTGCTTTATTTATTTACTTGTTTGTTTGTTTGTTTGTTTATTAAAGATTCCACATATAAGTAATATCATGCTGTATCTCTTTCTTCGTCTGGCTTGTTTCATTCAGCACAGTGCCCTCTGGTTCATTCATATTGTCACAAATGATAGGATTTCCTGATTTTTAAGACTGAGTAATATTCCATGTATATACCAGATTTTCTTTATTGATCTGTTGATGACACTTGGGTTGTTTTTATACCTTAGCTATTATGAATAATGCTTCAGTGAAAGTTAGTTCTTTCAAGTTAATTATTTCATTTCCTTTGAGTATATCCCCAGAAGTGGGATTGCCAAGTCATAATGTAATTCTATTTTTAACTTCTTGAGGAACCTCCATACGGTTTTCCATAATGGCTACTCCAATTTACATTCTCGCCAACAACTTTTCTACATATTTTCGGCAACACTCATCTCGCCTTTTTTGATGAGAGCCATTCCAACAGATGATATCTCATTGCGGTTTTGATTTACATTTCTCTGATGATTAGTGATGTTCAGCACCTTTTTATGTGCCTGTTGGCTATTTGTATACCATCTTTGAGAAAAATGTCTATTTGGATCCTTGTTGAGTTGTATGAATTATTTGTATATTTTGGATATTAACCTTTTGTTGGATATGTGGTTTGCAGATATTTTCTCCCATTTCATAGGTTGCCTTTTCATTTGGTTGTCGGTTTCCTTTGCTGTGCAGAAGCTTTTTAGTTTTATGCAGCCCTGCTTGTTTATTTTTCCATTTTTCCTTTGTTTCTTGTGTCAAATCCAGAATATAATTGATAGACTGATGTCAAGGAGTTTATTTTCTGTTTTCTTCTAAAGCTTTCATTGTTTCAGTTCTTATATTCAAGTCTGTAATCCATTTTGAGTTGATTTTTGTAAATGGTGTAAGATAGCAGTCTAGCTTCATTCTTTGGCATGTGGCTGTCCACATTTCCTACCACCATTTATTAAAGAGACTATCCTTTTCTTATTGAGTATTCTTGGCTCATCTGTTGTAAATTAATTGACCGTATATGTGTGGGTTTATTGCTGGGCTCTCTATTCTGTTCCGTTGATTTCTGTGTCTGTTTTTATGCCAATGCCATACTTTTTGTGTGTTTCTTTTTCTTTTTTTTTAACTTAAATTCAATTAGCCAACATATAGTACATCGTTAGTTTCAGAGTGTTCAGTAGTGTTCAATAATTAATCAGTTGTGTATAATACCCTGTGCTCATCACATCAGCTGTCTTCCTCAATGCCATCACCCAGTTACCTCATCTCCCCACCCACCTCCCCTCCAGCAACCCCCAGTTTTTTTTTTTGCTATGGTTAAGAGTCACTCATGGTTTTTCTTACTCTCTGATGACTTCCCATTCACTTTTCCGTCCTTTCCCCTATGATCCTCTGGGCTTATATTCCTCATATGAGTGAAACTATATGATAATTATCTTTCTCTGATTAACATATTTCATTCAACGTAATACCCTCCAGTCTCATCCGAATTGATCGAATTGATGTAAATGTTATGTAAGTATTCATCCTTTCTGATGGCTAATACTCCATTGTGTGTGTGTGTGTGTGTATATATATATATATATACACACATACATACATACACACCACACCACATCTTCTTTATTCATTCATCTGTTGAAGGACATCTGGGCTCTTTCCACAGTTTGGTTATTGTGGACACTGCTGCTATGAACATTGGGGTGCCGGTGCCCCTTTGAATCACTACATTTGTATCTTTGGGGTACATACCTAGTAGTGCAATTGCTGGGTTGTAGGGTAGCTCTATTTTTAACTTCTTGCAGAAACTCGACACTGTTTTCCAGAGCGGCTGCACCAGCTTGCATTCCCACCAGCAGTGTAAGAGGGTTCCCCTTTCTCTGCATCCTCGCCGACCATTTGTTTTTTTTTCTGTCTTGTTAATTTTAGCCATTCTGACTTGTATGAGGTGTTATGTGTCTGTTGGCCATTTCTATATCTTTGGAGGAATGTCTGTTCATGTCTTCTGCCCATTTCTTGACTGGATTTTTTTGTTTTTTTGGGTATTGAGTTTGATAAATTCCTTATAGGTGTTGGATACTAGCCCTTTACCTGATATGTCATTTGCAAATATCTTCTTCCATTCCATAAGTTCCATTTTAGTTTTGTGGACTATTTCCTTTGCTGTGCAAAAGCTTTTTATCTTGCTGAAGTCCCAGCAATTCATGTTTGCTTTTGTTTCCCTTGCTTTGGAGATGTGTCTAGCAAGAAGTTTCTGTGGCTGATGTCGAAGAAGTTTCTGCCTGTGTTCTCTAGGATTTTTAGATGGATTCCTATCTGACATTTAGGTCTTTTCATCCATTTTGAGTTTATTTTTGTGCATGGTGTGAGAAAATGATTCAGTTTCATTCTTTTCCATCTGGCTGTCCAATTTTCCCAGCACCATTTATTGAAGAAACTGTCCTTTTTCCATTGGATATTCTCTCCTGCTTTGTCAAAAATTAGTTGACCAAAGAGTTGAGGATCCATTTCTGGGTTCTCTATTCTGTTCCACTGATCTATGTGTCTGTTTTTGTGCCAGTACCATACTGTCTTGATGATTACTGCTTTGTAATAAAATCGTGATGCCTCCAGCTTTGGTTTTCGTTTTCAACACTCCTCTGGCTAGTCAAGGTCTTTTCTGGTCCCATACAAATTTCAGGATTATTTATTCCAGCTTTGTGAAGAATGATGATGGTATTTTGATAGGGATTGCATTGAATGTATGGATTTCTTTGGGTAGCCTACATATTTTGGATTACGATCTTAGGGTCCTGGGATTGAGCCCCACATCAGGCTCTGTGCTCAGTGGGGAGTCTTGCTTGAGGATTCTTACTCTCCTTTCTCCTCTGCCCTCCCTCTCAAAAAATAAATAAATACATCTTTTTAAAAAACTGTTCATTTCATTGTTATTTTCTATTGTCTTTGGTCGCTATTTCATCTATTTCCACT
>PITA01034847.1:0-11148 GCA_004023965.1 Spilogale gracilis
TGGCATCATTCATTTCCCTTATTCTGTTTTCTTGGGATTTTAGTTGTTTGCTCCAAGACTTCTCTTGCTCCTCCTTCTTATTCCGTGTGTCTTCTAAATCACTGATACGATCTTCAGCTTCACTTACTCTGGCTGTTAGCATATTTAAATTAGATTGCATCTCATCTAAAGCCTTTCTAACCTCAGCTTTCACTTCTGTCACTATGGCTTCCACTTTGAGACTAATGTTCTTTTCTAAATTGACTATTGCTTGGACTATTGCTGCCCTGAATTCCATATCTGTCATATTGTTTATGTTCATTTCCAGTAATTCTGTGACCGAGGTTGCAGTGTCAGGGTTCTTCTTCTCTTGGGTGTTCTTTCTCCGAGTCATTGTGGCGAGGAGTGGTTGAGGGGGTGTATGGCTAGATATATCAGCCACTATCTAGGTGGATTGGTCGTTGGAATGTTTTGGAGCAACCAGAGTTCACCACCGAAAAGGGAGGAGAAAGAAAAAAGAAAACGGAGAGGAGGAAGCAAGAAAAGACACCCCTGCCGGAGCAGGGCCCAGTGATAGGATTTATATGGTACAAAGCTGTTACAGGGTAAAGAAAAGGGTTATCAAGGGTAAATGAAGAGATCAAAAAGCGAAGCCCAACCTATATGACCCCCAAGACCAGTATTTATATAATATAGAAGCAAAGACAATTACACAGACACACTGACAAACTAGAGTGGGAAGGTGAGGGCAGACACTGTCACTGGTAATTTTTAAAAAATTTTTTATTTGAATTCTGATATAGTTAACATACAGTGTTATATTTGTTTTAGATGTACAATATAGTTGAACAATTCCATACATTACTCAGTGCTCATTTTGATAAGTGCCCTCCTTAATCCCATCCCTATTTTACCCATCCCTCTATCCACCTCCTCTCTGGTAACCATCAGTTTGTTCTCTGTGGGTAAGAGTCAGTTTCTTGGTTTGTCTCTTCTTTCTTTTTTTTCTGTTGCTCATATGTTTTGTTTCTTAAATTTCATATATAAGTGGTATATAGTATGTCTTTCTCTGACTTATTTCACTTGGCAGTAGACTCTCTGGATCCATCCATGTTGTTGGAGATGGCAAGATTCTATTCCTTATAGTGGTTGAATATTAATCCGTGTGTGTGTGTGTGTGTGTGTGTGTGTGTGTGTGTAAATACTCACATCTTCTTTATCCATTTATCTATTGGTGGACCCTTCGGCTACTTCCGTAATTTGGCAGTGTAAATAATGTTGCGGTAAACAGAGGGGTGCTTGTATCCCTTTGAATTAGTGTTTTATTTTGTTTTGTTTTGTTTTTTAAGATTTTATTTATTTATTTGACAGAGAGAAACACAGCGAGAGGGAATACAAGCAGGGGGAGTGAGAGAGTTCCGGGCAGGGAACCTGATGCGGGCCTTGATCCCAGGACTCCGGGATCATGACCTGAGCCAAAGGCAGACACTTAATGACTGAGCCACGCAGGTGCCCCATATTAGTGTTTTTGTATTTTGGGGGTAAATATCTAGTAGTGTGATTGCTGTATCATAGGGTAATTCTATTTTTAACTTTTTGAGGAAACCTCCATACTGTTTTCCACTGTGGCTGCACCAGTTTGCATTCCCACCAACAGTGCACAAGGGTTCCTGCCACATCCTTGCCATCAGTAGTTGTTTCTTGTGTTTTTGATTTTAGCCATTCTGACAGTTGTGAGTTGATAATCTCATTGTAGTTTTGATTTGCATGTCCCTGAGGATAGTGATGGTGAGCATCTTTTCATGTGTCTGTTGGCCACTCTATGTCTTCTTTGGAGAAATGCCTGTTTGTGTATTCTGGGTTTTGATTGCATTATTTGTTTTTTGGGTGTTGAGTTGTATCGATTCTTTAAATCTTTTGGATACTAACCCTTTATTGCATGTCATTTACAAACATCTTCTATTCTGTAGGCTGCCTTTCTGTTTTGTTGATTGTTTCCTTCACTGTGCTTTATTTCTAATTTTTAAAAAATATTCAGAGAGTTGCTACCTTTTGTATTGACCTGATACTTTGATTATTCTGATGATTATTGCAAGAATTAGTTTTCCTAAAAGTCTTTGGTTTGATGTTTTAGGCATATTGGAGGAAATCACCATTTTATTGCATTTTATTATATTTCAGGGGTTATATTTCATTACAAAATACAACTAAAAGCCTTTTTTATGTATTTAGGGGTTTCAACAATACTTTGTTAATTCTTCTAGAACCTGTTGTCCAAGTCAATTCTTGGGTCGGGATTAACAGTAACGATGATCAGTTATACGCTATTAAGAATAACCTTCCAGCCTCCGTACACACTACAAGATATTCTCGAAATGACCTGCACTTGGAAGACATACAGACAGACGAGGACAAGTTAAACTGTAGTCTTCTCTCTTCAGAGTCTACTTTTATGCCAGTTGCATCAGGACTGTCTCCAGTATCACCTACAGTTGAGCTGAGACTACAAGGCATTAATTTGGGCCTAGAAGATGATGGTGTTGCAGGTGAATCTGTGAAAGGGCAGGAAAACCAGGACTTTAATAAGGAAGAGGAAAAGGTTTTTTGGACTGCAAATGAGAATTCTGTTCAAATGAAGGAAAGTGTCATCAGTACAGAGGTAAATGAGAAAGATGAGCTATTACCTTGTCTGGAGCCAACAGTAACTAGTGCTGTCTTGAAGGATGACACCCACAGCCTTACATCTTTTCCTGAGTCTGTGGGAGACAGTGTCTTCCATGCACAGCCAGACAGTGAAGAAACTGTAGCTTTGGAGAAACTTCCCCGTGGGGTTTTAACCCAGAAATCTGTTGCTTTGGGACAAGATAAAGCTGCCCTTCAGAAATTAAATGAAGCAGCCACGAAACTTCAGGCTTACTGGCGGGGCTTTTATGCCAGGAACTACAACCCCCAAGCTAAAGATGTGCGTCATGAGATTCGGCTGCGCAGAATGCAGGAACACATTGTTTGCTTAACTGACGAAATAAGGAGGTAGGTCAGAAATCCTTGTTTAGGTGCTATTTTGTTGATTTGGGAGCGTCAGAGTCTTAGAGTTGATTCAGAACACTGAGCCATTATTGTTGTGGTAAGGACACTTCATCCCCTGTTGCTACTCTTGGTTTCCTTGTCTCCTATAGCATACTGAAAGCATCTTGAGGGCAGGAACTGCCATATGCATCTTTGTTGCTGGCATGGCCATTGGTATATTGATGTAGCACGGCAATAAATGTTAAACAATGGTTTGTCTTATAGGTATTTATAAACTTAAACATAGAAAGGTACAGAAAATGTAGAAAAACAGAATAAGCATAGAAATGAGAAGATGAGAAAGTCTATGTGGAACCCAGTCGTTGACATAGAGTTAAAGAAGGGAGTGGGGACTTAAAAGGGACTAAAATTTTGGGGCAGTGGTAGGAATTATTTCGCACTTCTGTGGCTGACATATTACTTACTGCCAACCAGGAAAGTTAGGAGTTCATAAATTTATTTTGAGTATTAGTATTGCAATTAGCAATATTTATTAATATTATCAAGTGGAAGGGAAAGAAGTAGTAAAAGAGACTGGGAAGGGAGAGCCAGTGTGATACAAAGACAGGGTGTGTGTCTCAACATTGATAGAGAAATATTTTAGGAGAGAAGAAAGGAGCCATAGGGAGAACAGGATTATATGTTTAATTTAGAAGCTGGAGGTTATTGGTGACTATACTGAAGGGATCCTGGGGCTATTCTCAGGTTTGATGATTTGCTAAATGGACTCACAAAACTCGGGGAAGCTATTCTTTTCATGACTATGGTGTATTCATGTGAAAGGATACAGATTAAAGTCAGCAAAGAAGAAAGGTGCATAGGGCAGAGTCCCAGAGAGCAGGCACAAGCTTCTAGTTGTCTTCTTCCAGTGGAGTTGTATAGATAGGGCTTGCGTCCCTTGGCATTGATATGGGACAACACATGTGAAATACTGCCAACCAGGGAAGCTCATTGAAGCCCTGATTACAGAGTTTTTATTGGGTGTCAGTCTTATAGGCATTGAGTGCCTGTGTGACTGACCTTAACTACTTACACCTTAGCTCCTACCCAAGGTCAGCATGATATCCTGTCTGTATTAGGACTCTAGGTGAACAAAACAGGTATTCACCTGAAAGCACAATGTTAGCATAAACTATCTGGTTTGGCCCAAACCCCATGAATACACAGATACTCTGAGGAAGCAGGGTATTCCAAGGACTTGGACATTGTCTCCCTATCAGTCAAAGCCAGTCCTTTCTTTGGAATGTGCAGGGTTCGAACACCCCAAGGCTGCTGAGTTAACCCTTTTCTACCCAGGGAATTTCCTAAGAGCAACTTAAGTATGTAGAGGAATCAGACATTTTGGAATGGGTTGAATTGTGAATGAGAGGTGAAGATTGAGTGTAGCAGTTCTTTTGTGGGGAGATCCCGTTTAGGGTATGTTGCTGGAGTTAGGGAACATACCCTAAGGAGTTAAGGGAGTTAAGGAAAATTCTTCTTCGAAGATTAGAGATCTAGAGCATGTTTATATGTTAATTGAATGATTAATTGAATGATTCAATAAAGAGGGGAAATCTGATGGTGCAGTGGAAAGAAAGAAGTGCAAGGTTGAAGTTCTTGAGCCAGTAAAAGAAGGGATCCAGTGCACAAGGAGAGGGAATGGCCTGAGGCAGGAGCAGGAATAGAAGCAGGTAAAGGTGGTAGGTTTGATGGGGGAGCGGAGAAGCAGAAGTTCTGTCTGATGAATGCTTCTCTTTTTTCAATGATATAGAAGAGACAGTCAACATTTGAAAATGAGGAGAGGGGTGAGGGTATAGAAGGTTTAAGAAAAGAGATGTGAGGGGCACCTGGGTGGCTCAGTTGTTAAGCATCTATCTGCCTTTGGCTCGGGTCATGATCCCAGAGTCCTGGGATCGAGCCCTGCATCGGCGGGGAAGCCTGCTTCTCCTTCTCTCACCACTCCCTTCTCCCCCCGCTTATTCCCTCTCTAGCTGTATTTCTCTCCATCAAATAAATAAATAAAATTAAAAAAAAAAAAAAAAGGAAAGAAAAAAAGAGATGTAATGTGTGAGGCATTCATCTTAGGAGTGAACTTAGGGGCACCTGGGTGGCTCAGTTGGTTAAGTGACTGCCTTCGGCTCAGGTCATGATCCCGGAGACCCGGGATCGAGTCCCACATCGGGCTCCCTGCTCGGCAGGAAGCCTGCTTCTCCCTCTCTCACTCCCCGTGCTTGTGTTCCCTCTCTGGCTGTGTTTCTCTCTGTCAAATAAATAAAATCTTAAAAAAAAAAGAGTGAACTTAAAAGGAAAATGAAGGATTATTAGACTGTATGAGGGAAAACTTAAAATGCAAAACAGTAGGTCAGGTTGTATGAGTTTTGCCAGCAACTTTGAGCTGTTCTCTTCTGATTTGGGCATGGTGAATTTGGTTCCACCAAGAATGGTTTTTTTCCAGGTGAACATGGTAGGGAGGGAGGGAAGGGCAAAAGGGCCAAAGATATTTGGGAGGGGAATGATTATAATAGTGGATCTCAGAATTTAAAGAAGGTAAAAGGAGAGACAGGAGGAGGTGGGGATTGTTAGTTTGGAGGTCTGGATGAAGACTGAATGTCTAGATTATTGCGGGGGTTGGGGGTGCAAGAGCAAGTGAACTGGGAGGATAGGAGGTGGTGGTTTGCGTGGGTGCTTGAAATCACTTTTGAAAATGATGTAGTCAAAATGATTGGGTCTAGAGTAAGACTTTGAGAATGAATGATGTAGGAGTGGATTATTGTTAGAGAGAGCGTCCATGTGAATGCTGAGGTCTCCAGAAATGATGATAGAAATGGAGAGAGACTGATGCTGAGATTTCAGTGACTTTAGGTTCTTGGAGGTTAGTACTTGAGAAAGAGTAGAGAAATTTAGCAGAATGGCAGGAGTTCTTTAAGGAGGAAGGCAAAAGAACATTTGTTGACAGTATAGCCATCTTCTAATTCTGATGTATGAATGAAAAAAATAGCTTTCATTCTTTTTTTTTTTTTTTCAGTAGGCTCCATGCTCAATGTGGGGCTTGAACTCACTACTCTGAGATCAGGAGTCACATGCTTTACCAGCTGAGCCAGGCAGGTATCCCAAAATAGCTTTCACTTGAGAGGGCTATAGTGTCATCAGCAGGTCTGATTTGGTCAAAGAAGATTTCACAAGAGGTTGAGAAGATAAGGGAGTTTGCCGATTACAAATCTGGAGTCCCAGATGGCAGAGGAGAAAAGCTTGAGGGGCTAGAGGAATTGGGGATTGGGTTAGAGGTAGAACAAAATGGTGGTGACATTCTGGAGGATAACGGGTAACTAAGGGAGCCTTAGGTTGGTGACAGGCCTAAGTATGGAGAGGGCAGCAGTGAGCCCAGATGAATACTTAATGAATAAGGGGAGTGATGGATGCGGAGGTCCTTTGATGATGGCAAGGAATATGTCAGCGACCCAGGCAAACAGGGACTGAAGTTTGATGGGCTTAGTCCTACTAGTCTCTTAGAAGATGGCTTGTCAAGCTGTGATCTTAATCCTCGGCTGTTTTGTAGCCTTCGAGCACTCTTTTCTGTGGCTCTTGTGCCTTTGGTGTTTTGGGCTGGGAAATAAAGACCAGATAAAGAGCCATTTAATATTTTATTTTATTTTTCATCATTGACAATACTTTGTAGAACCAATATAATCTGAATTTCAATCATATCCCTTTGGCTTCTACATTGAGTCATAGTTTAAAATTAGAGTTTCAGTTTAGATATTCTTAAAGTGGAAAGGATGGTTATTAGACTATTAATCTCTTTAAGTACATGTGTCTATTAGTTGTAACAATAGGCATGAGTCAAAGCACCTTCCTTGTGTCAGTAATGGATTTTGAATTATTGCAGATTAAGAAAAGAAAGAGATGAAGAACGTATTAAAAAATTTGTACAAGAAGAGGCTGTCAGATTCCTTTGGAACCAGGTAAACCCATTGGTTTGCACACAATGTGCAAACCAAGAAAAATTGTGGATTGATTGAAATAATCATAGAGTAGTCAGGCATATTAAGCACTTTCTCAATGTTAAGGATGTGGTCTGTGTTCTTTGCCACTAACTCTGAATTAGGACAGTGAATTTTGTTACATTTTATTTAATCTAAATAAATACATTTTCATAATTTTGACCAGAAAGATAAAGAACTGCAAAGATGAAGGAAAGTAACTAAACTGAGGGATGTTATAACTTTCCAATAGATAGATAATACTCAATTAAAAGTTTTCTGTAGCCATCTGTCTTGTTCTCCCTTTTGGGAATATTTGAATGAAAGGTGACTAAGATAGTGTATGATGGCTATGAGATGCATGTCCTAAAAAGTGCACATGACTTTTTGGGAGAGAGTTTAAATCATGTAATAGCATACTTCAGGGACAGTTCAGACAATCGGTTTTACTGTTATTTTATCTCATCAAATATGTCTTTGATAATTTCTTGGAAATTTTTATAAAAGAACTTGTTATAATAGAATTTTACCTACAAAATTAAGAAAGTTATTGATTGCTAAGGTTTTAGAATTACTAATACTAAGGGAGCGGTTAAATAAATTATAGAATAACAATACCATGGAACATTATGGAACAGTTAAAAAGAATAAGATAACAGTATGGACTGATGTGAAAAGTTCCACAGAATAACATTGTTCATTGAAAAACAGCAACTTTTGCAGAACTTAAGTTTCTGCTTGATATTAAAAACTCTGTGTATATTTGAAAACATAGTAAAAGGACACACATCAACTGCTATCAGTCATTGCCTGGGAGGGCCATCAAGGAGAAACTAAAAAATATTGCTTTCTTCTTGCAGATTTAATTGTAAAATTTTGAGATTTTGATTATGTTAAAAATGTAAAGGTTGTATTATCAAGAGCTCAGGGTACTTTTGGATGTTTTAGAGTTGTATATGTTATATTATTAGATAATCTTTAAAAATTCTATCCTAAGTGGATGCCTACAGTGAGATTTTTATTTTAGAGAATCTACTTATACTGGGCTATAAGCTATCTCATTCAATAGACTTCAGTTTTTACTGAGTACATTATTGGCCCCTTAGTCACGGGCCTTTGGCTTCTGATAGTTTTTCCAGTAGCAATAAGAAAATTGCTTTGGCCCATCCTGACTCCCCTGGTGAGGACCTTTTGTTACCGAGGACATGTACTACTTGCACCAGCCTGGTTTAGGCTGGGAGTGCTATTGAAGGGATATGGGGAGTCAGGCCATTTCTAACTCCAGTTCTGCCATCTGCCACTTACCAACTTCATGAGCGTTGGGAAAATAGCTCAAAGAACATTGTAAAACAGACATGTTTTTTGTTTTATAATAAAACTATATCCTTTGGTTTATAGGTAAGGTCTCTACAAACTTGGCAACAGATGGTGGATCAGCGTCTAAGTTCCTGGCATACTGATGTACCTCCTATATCAAGTACTCTAGTACCCTCTAAACATCCATTATTCACCCAAAATCAGGAGCCCTCTTCTGATCAAAATTCTGATTGGTTCATTGCTCCTGATGAGGCTCCTCAAGAGAAATCCTTACCAGAATTTCCAGACTCTGGTTTTCATTCTTCCCTAACAGACCAAGTTCACTGTTTGCAGGATTCTTTGGATTTTGAAAAAAGTTCCACAGAAGGCAATGAAAGTTCCATAACGGGGAATTCTATTGACACAGTCAAATATGGCGAAGAGTCAAATGTAGGGGATGTCAGCAATGAACGTGGGGAATGGAATAAGGAAAGCTTACACAATGAGCAGGATAATAGTCTACTTGAGCAGTATTTAACTTCAGTTCAACAGCTAGAAGATGCTGATGAGAGGACAAATTTTGATGAAGGGATAGGAGATAGTAAGCTTCACAGAGCTCCTTCCCCTGAAAAGTTAGAAGCTTTGTCTGATGGTGCTTCTGGAGATGATACTCATGGCATACCTCCTACCTTGCAAGATGAAATCAGCCAGACACCAGAGAATTATAAACTAAAAGCTGAAGTTCAAGGGCAACAGTCAGACTGCGATTCTACATTTCAGGTATTGCATGTTGGTATTACTGTGTAGCTGTCTGGTTGCTTGGGAGGAGAAATCTGCTTAACAGTTTCAGTTGCCTTTTTTCCCCCTCCTCGAAGGGGAATATCACCCCATTTTTGTTATTATTTATATAGAATTTGTATTCTTATCTCATATTCTCCATATTTTAGAGACTGCGCTGAATCTTCATTTTGATTTTATTAGCTATTAGCTGTAATCTGTCAAACAATATTTATATTAAAAGCTATATGCACTTTATTTCCTAACAACTGAATTGCATCAACAGTGTTCTTGTTTTATAATGTACTCATTTTCTTTCAAAAATAAATTAGAATATCTTTCAAGAAAATAGAAGTGTTTACCTTAAAGATATAAATAAGAGAAGTTAGATTTTACTGTATATCAGGAAATTAATTATATAGTAAGGAATGTGACCTGTTAAAGGAGCGTAGATGACAAGTATGAGGACTGTGAACGATACAAATTTTTTCCAGCCTCCTTGGAATAAGAACATATATTTTTTAGCCTTTTTTCCCCTTATGAGTCAAGAAAAGCCTTATGAGCAAATAGGGAGAAAAGGTAAGACTATAGGGTTTTTCAGAGGAAATGAGTATAATTGTCTCATGGAAAACTTTAATGTTATCTGTTGGTTTTAACATATGAAGTAAAGTGTTCTATCTTGAATTAAAATCAAGCTTACTTAAAGAGACATGACTAGAATATTTCTCTTCGATGTGAAGAAAGCAGATGCTAGGTTTTATTTGCTTGGAATAATGTCACAGCAGACATTATCTTTTCATTCAGTGCTTTTTTTACCCTACAGATAAGCATATATGTGCCAACTTCCTTACCAGAAATTAGTGTATGTTCATCTTCTTTGACCCTGCATTATGTTTGCTTATGTATTTCAGCAGAAGGTCCATGACCATTTACTTCATTTTTTGACCTCTGCCTCACAGTGAAGAACATTTAAAATATTAGTGGTAGAATATGACTTTTTAAAAGGACTATTTTCTATCCAAGTCTTTGAAGAAGTGCCACATTTGGAAGGCAATTTAATGGTGATTAAAAAAAAAATAAACCTCTTATTTCTTGTTAAGAATATATATCTGTAACTTCAGGAAGAAATGATAATACTGTGTTGAATGTTCTAGATGATGCATTTGCAACTCAAGGAAGCTTAATGAATTAATCTTTGGGGATGTTGTGGTATCATTGAACAACATATAGCAGATTTCCCCTGATACTTGGACATACAGCTATTTAAAACTGTGGCAACACTTAGGTGTTCTAAATTTAGGTGCTAAATATCTATTCATTTTTCTGTTATAGTCACTAGATCCCTTTCTTCGAAGTTATATAAAATAAAAACTTCTGATCCTTCAAGCATAAAGTTAGGGATTACATGTTAAACTTTGTTGATAGCTAGAAACATTTCTCTAGTATGGGTAAGATGTATTTTTCTCGGTTTATAAATATGCAGCACTCAGGTTGAGAAGACTTGGATTTCATTCTCAGAAATCCAGAATCTCTTGCAAAGGAAATATCTTTTGTCTCTTATAAATGAAACAGCCATCTTACATTCAAAATTTTCCCTGTGAAGCATGTGTAACGTTGAATGCACGTTAAATAGAAATAGAATTTTTTACTTTTTGAATAATGCTAATTATCTTTTATGAATGATTTTGAATTTCTTCTTAAATATAACCTATTTTTCTATTTTACAGTTAAGTGCCTCATTTGCTGCCCATAGTTAGAGAAAAAACAACTTGTACTGCACTAAATACCAAAGTGCTGCTTTATGGTACATTAATTTCTCATAAAAGTCCCTAAAATATCATGGTTCAGTATTGCTTCAGTAGGTTTCTGCTAATATCTTCTCCCTCTTTTTCTAAGAAATGGCACAACGCAACTAAATTCATTTTAACATTAGTATTTGTCAGCAAGATTTCCTTTCTTAGCTTTGTTTTGCTAGCCCATAAATCATATTAGTGTACTTTTATTTTAAAATTGGCAGTTTATGGTAATGGTTTCTGCTCTTCATTTGATTGATTTGATTTAACTTTACTAG
>PITA01034848.1:0-11166 GCA_004023965.1 Spilogale gracilis
AAATCTCCGTCTTTTAAAAAAAATTGGTGGGTTTCTTTGGTCTTTGAAAATAGACTGATTTGACCATCTGAATGACGTGTCCACTCTCAGACCAGGGTTACGTGGACCATCTTTACTTTGACTTCCAGCTTTTGGAAATGAAGACGTATTTTTGAAGACTCCAGCTTTTAGAATGACAGAGTTGCGGCTATCAAAAGTGCCTCCAGCTATGTAAGTGAGTTGAATTTTAATTTGTATGATTGGGGCTTATGTGGATATTTTTTCTTTTTCTGCACATTAACTGTAAATTACCCACCTGTAGATTATTCTAAAAGTACATTGGTCACTTTCATGCCTTTTAATGTTATCTGTTGTCAGAACATTAAGGCCTTCACCTTTCTGTCTGCTTGATTCTAGATCTGGTAGTATTCATTTCCAACTTAAGCAAACTGGATATTAAGTCAATTTTTGTTAGGTATTGTAGTGGTGAGTAAAAATTCAATGAATCATCTCCCCAAAATGAAATAAAATAAATTAAGAAAAAATAGTGTGGAATATATGAGTTTATCGTGCATGGTAAAACTATGTTAAACAAGCAACCTGCTTCTCAAACACACAGGTAATACGCTCTAAAGGAAAATGCATCTCTTGCTACGAATTGTGCCAAGAAGTTTTCAAATTATTGCAATAAACGCTTTGTAAAGACTTTCTAGCTCTATGATTCTATAATTGTGTTGGAACTCTAAATCAATCATTTAGAACAAGACATGTTGTGCCCCAGCTTTCTCCCCTGTGCCCCGGGAGCACAACCCGAGGGATCACCGGCATCGCCTGAGCCGTAACTTAGGGGCAACTGGCCTCGGCGGCCCCCTGAACAGCTTGGGCATGTCCTCAAGTCCACGGCTCCTGTCTAATGTAATGTATGTAAATGCATAGAATGAAACACATGGGTTTGCACAAGAAAGCAGTTATATCAAAAACGTTATCAAAATATTTGTGGAACGTAACGTACGAGGTGCTGATTGATGCGCAGATCCAAGAGCATCTGTACCTTCACGTGGCCGTCGGCACTTCGGGGACCCCGCAGCAGCCGCGCCGAGGCTGGGACCCCGCAGCAGCCACGCCGAGGCGGAACTATCTGTGGTTTGTGTTGGCAACAGTGTGACCGTTTCTGCTAACACTTCTGCGGTTTCTTGCTGACATTCGTAGTTACAGGAAGTGTTAAATTCTAGTTAGAGGATAAGGAAAATAAGGGTGTAATCGTCATCCCCCGGCTGTCTCGGAGGCCCCGACTGTGTCTCCACGGCCCATCGGCAGAGGGTTGCCCAGTGTAAGTGGCATTAAGATCTCTGCTGTGACTTGTGGTCTCGCAGGGCGGAGGGGACGAAGCGCTTTCAGAATCAAACCGAGTGAAAAGCCAAGCTACCTGTGATGTCATTAGCTCAGGTGCTTCGGAGGCCGAGGCTGGGAGTCGGTCCTAACGCAGGTGGGACGGAGCTGTTCCCAGAGAGGAGCCAGCTGCCCGTGTCAGCAGGCGGGACCCAGAGGGAGGCTGCAGAGGCCACCCTGTCCCCGCCTTCCATGCTGCAGCTCTCCTCGCCTCTCAGAGTCGCGGGTCTGAGCATTCCAGAGGGGAGGGATCCTTCCGGGTCCCACATCTGTCTCCCTCTGCGCAACCCATTAGTAGGTCATCCAGCCTCTGCTTGCACACCTCCAAAGACAGGGGCCTCACCACCTCATTAGGAAGAAGAGCAGCCTTCACTCCAGTTCCAGGAAGCCTTAGCTGAGTTCGGAGAAGGCGCAGGGATCCGTGGCTGTGGCGTGGGGCACAGGGGAAGGCCCTACTTTCTGCTCAGAACAGGCAGAGGGCGGGGGAGCTCCATGGGCTGTGTGTCTGTCCTGTGGGGCTCCCCGTGGCCCTCCACACAACCCCATCTGGCAGACCTAATGTCACGCACGTCAGCCTCTTCCCCATGTTCTTCCCAGGCGCCCGTGGCCCCACAGCTGATCTCCCACCCACCCCTCCCCAGGCTACACTAGCTCACCGGTGTGACCGGTGTGCCTCCCGCTAGGGCCTCCGCCCTTCCCTCTGCCCCAGGACTCGCACTCTTGGAGGAACCTGCACCTCCTCCTGTGCTCCTTGACCGCACAGACGGGCATGTAGGGGTTGACGCAGGCCCTGGCACAGGCGTCCGGGCACACCCTGGGCTGCCGCCCTCTGCACCCTGACCCTTGGAAGGGGGATAACGTGATGATAGTGCCTTCCTTTTAGGGTTGATATGGGGAAATCAATGCTGCCATTTTCCTGGGAAGTCCGAAACGCACAGCCCACCTTCGGGGAAGGCCCTGAAGGCCCAAGGTCTCCTTTCTTCGCCGGCTCCCTGAACACCTAAGGGTGCGTGCCTCTGAAGCCAACAGCCGGGGCGACTCCAAGACCTCATCCAGAAATGACCTACTCAGGGCACTTCCTCTAGAAGGAAACTTCTAGAAAGTGATGGGGATTCTCTCCTTTAAACCAGTGACTCCGCATACCTATCACTAAAAATTTTTTTACCGTGCACCCAATATGTGTACATTATTTATAAATCATGCGTATGTCTACTCTGCTAATGTACATATTATAAAACAAACACAAAAATAGAATTTAAAAAGGATGAAATAAAAGTAAATATAATCTGAAGGTCTAATATTTTCTTCCCGTACCCCAGCGCGTGGTCGTGCTCACCATCGGGGCGCACAAATCCCATGCTGGAGACCCCAGCGTCTCCGCATTTTTGTTGTGGTTTTACACATCTGGAGAGAACCACAGTGGCCCGAGATGGTCACATGCACAGAGCACCCGTAATGATCACCCTGCCAACGGGGAGCCGTCCGCTGTCCCGACGGAAAGGGAAGGAGCCCGGCCCCGAGGGAGGCAAAGTGACTTCTCCTCTGGGAGAGGGCAAGGTGGGGAGCAGGAGGTCCCAGGAAGGAAAGGTGCGGCTGGGCGAGGGCAGGAGTGCTATGGGGCCAGCTGCGGGGCTCCTCCCGCTGGTTCAGGGAGGCTGAGCCAGGAAGCCGCTGCAGCCATCCTGGGCAGGTCCCCTAGGGGAACACGGGCCCAGGCAGGGGAGCCCGCAGCCCGCGTCTTTACTGCTGCTGACCAGGGGGAGGCAGTCTCCGCCTGCTCTCGGCCGCTCCGCAGGCCCCCGCCCTCCTCAGCTCCCACAGGCTGCAAAGGCAGCGACTGCTGACCACCCAGTGGAGTCATGAGGGGACCCCCGGCACGGGCCTCTCGGGCCTAAGTCCCCTTACCTAGCAAACGAGGCTCAAAATACCGGCACCTTCCTGCTGGTGGTCTCAGTGTGGTTCCCAGCATCACCTGAGACTTGTTCCCAGCATCACCTGAGACTTGAAACATTCTCGGTCTCTACCGAAGAGCTGGGGGGGGGGGGGCGAACCTGTGACTGTGACTTGGGCTACTCCGCCAGGCCCGGACCGAGAAGGTGAGCCAGGCACCAGCTAGGGTCATTCGGCCAGTAGGTGCCCCGTGAGGTTGAGTCCCTGTAGGCAGCAGTCCCTACAAAGCCAGGAGCGCAGAGGACGGAGACCCAGTTGTGGGATCCCAGCTGTGGGATTCCCCCCAGGGAGCCAGGCCGGTGCTAGCAGGGAGATCCCCCCAAGGGAGTTGGGGGAGGGGCAGCGGGAGACCTGCCCCTCCCCCATGCACACCTGGCCCCAGGGCTGAAGCCTCGGGTGTGGGCTGGGCAGCCTTCCTCCTCGCCCCTGACTGCCCCTGACGCTGATTCAGGGTGGATCCCCCAGGGCCTTGTGGGATTGATGCCCCGGCAGCTGGCCAGGGCACGGCTGTCCCCTCCCCTTGCCAGTGTCCCCAGGCCTGGTCTGTATGGAGCTGGCTTGGGGATTCACAAAGGAATCCCCACCGAACCCCTGCCTGCAAGGAGCTCGCAGTGACTCCTGTGAGGCCTCCGGACCCTCCTCTCCAGGGGTCAGCACTCCAGCCAGAGACGCCCATCTGACTCTCCGTCTATCAGAGGCCGGGCAATTCTCTGACCCTATGTTGTGGAAGAAAACCATCCACAAATGCAGAGCCCCAGATGAAGCCGTGGCCGCGTTGGGACAGGAGCCCAGGCCCCTCCCCGCGTAGGCCGCCTCTGGGCCGCTGAGGGCTGGAGCGCCCCCTCCACCAGCCAGCAGGGCCTACAGCCCTGGAAAGTGGACCAGAGGCAGCAGGGGACAGCCCATGCGTGGACTGAGTCGCAGGCGGGCGGTGGCGGGGGAGCCATGATGCTGCTGAGGGGCCAGGCCCTGCTCCACGGAAGTCCAGGAAGTTCAGCCGAAGCCAGCCTGCGCTGTCACTGCCCATCGTCCCCATTTACCCAGAGACCACGAAACAGCTGCCGAAGAAATCCTCCATGGGGGGGGGAACCAGGAGGCCCCTGCAGTGCCTGCGGGAGGAGGGTGGGCCTGAGGGGCACAACCGGGTGGGGAGCCAGCCGCCCTGGGGCGGAGCGGCCTGGGGAGTGGGCGCAGGGGCCCACCCAGATGACCTGAGGCTCCGAGGAGGCGAGGGTCCCCTCCCTGTGCTGGGAAGGCTTCAATAGCAGGCTCTTGAGGGGAAAAAGCCCAGCCTGCTGGACAGCAGCACCTGATTTCCCGGTCACTCCCGGGGGCAGGTTGATGTCGCCGCCTGCGTTCTGACGCGCGGAATCTGGTAGTCAGTATGCTGGTGGTGGGGACCCATGGTGAACCCGCCCCTGCCACCCCCACGGGGTCTCGGGTCAGCCAGCCCTCTCTTCTGACCCTGGTTTCCCTCTCAGCGAAATGAAAGCTTGAGACAAGAGCTGGTGAGTCCCACCAGCAGTTCTGCTCACAGAGACTTCGGGGGCGGCACACTGGGCGTAGTCTGGGCCCCCCGCACCTCCTTCCTTTCATCTTGGGAACAGCCCGGGGAGCTGTGTCCCGCTCAAAGATGAGCGCAGGGAAAGCTCTCAGGAGAGGCTGAGCCCAGGTCAGGACCAGCTGGACACGACGTCTGTGTCCCTGCCTCAGGCTGCCTCTGGGCCCAGCGGGGCTCAGGCACAAGGTATCAAGGGCCAGGGAACCAGGAGGGACAGACTTCCTGAGGCCAGGTTCCAGCCGGGAGGGCAGGTCAGGGCGTGCTCCAGAGCGGGCAGGCCCTCCCACCCCCAGGCCCAGGCAGGCCCCACAGAGAGGCATGGTGCCAATGGGCAGTGTGTTTCCCCATCCAGAGCTGCGCAGCCCCCTACAGCGGGACTCCCTGAAGCCCCTGCCTGTCGCTCCCACGACAGGCTCCCCTCACCCCCAGCCCGCTGTCAGCCTGCACATCACAGCCGTCTCTGAGCACTGGGGACAGACGTTCTCGTTAGCTCATCGCTGGGCACATGGAGACCTGCGTCCAGGACCTGCAGGGAAGGGGCCAAAGGAGCCAGTAAGGGAGGCGGGCCTCACAGCTTCCCCATGGCCCGCTGGGGCACACTGGGCGCTGGGCCTGGTTGCAGGGAGAACCCAGAGGCCAGAGGGGCATGGCCGTGCAGATGCTGGGCCCCGAATGCACGCCAAGAAGGGGGACGACTTTGCCGGCCTCTGAGGGTTCTGTGCGGCAGCCGTCCACAGGGTCTGGTTGCTGGGGGGCGCGCTCTGTGGATCTGTCTTCACCCTGCTCTCAACCCTCTGACCCCAACTCTGCAAATGAGAGCCCCTGCTTTCCCTGCGCTTTCACTGTCATGCCCCCTGCTGCCACCATCTGCAGCTCTCCCCAGAGGGCACCCCTTCCAGGCAGCCTCCAGGATGGACACTGGGCCAAGGCCGCCGGGGGAGGGGTCGCTGCTCGGCAGCGGCCTCGGGGGACCCCGTGTCAATTAATCTGGCAGCTCAGTGTCGGGGCAAGTGGTCTTTGAGAGGAGTAATACATCCGTGTCAGAAATGAGTTATGGGGCTCTCCTCGAGGCTGCGGTCCTGCCTCCCCTCCCCAGGCCCCCCCCAGAGGCTGGCTTTGTCATTAGGCCCTGTGTTCGCTTGTCAGTGCCCCAGCCCCAGGCAGCGGGTGGCCACAGGGGACTCGTTGGAGGCCCATTATCGGGGGTGGTTGTGAGGGACGTGTGGGGTGAGAGGGCAGGCCCATCTGCACACACTCCAGGCCCTTTGTCTCGGTGGGCGTGGGGGGAAGATGAACGAGGCCTGTCTCCGCCCTGCTGCCTGGGGGACATCAGGGGCTGGCGATGGCCCTGGGGGACCGGGACCTCGGGCTGGGTGTTGGGTGGAAAGCGCTCACCTCCGTGGACAGAACCAGATCAAACAGGTTTGAGCAGAGACAGCTGGAGGTGGGGGTCTGTAACGAGGAGGAGACCCAGCAGCACAGTACTGGTCGGTGGGGTTTCTGCTCGGCGGTGCCGGGCGTCCCCCGCAGGGCTCATGGAGTCTATGCAGTCGCAGGTTCCCTCTGCACTCAACCAGCTGACACAGATGCCTCCCTCTGGGGTAGGGAAACTGAGGCACGCCGAAGGTCGCTTCAGGAATTAGCAGCCCAGCCACGGCACGCAGCGACAGGATGAACTCATAGGCACCCCATGGGGAGGTGACCCCAGGACAGGGTTCTGGGAGCGGAAGGCACCAGAACGGGCTCCAGCCCTGTCCTGCGGCTGAGGGCGGGCTGGCCAGTGGGGGCCGGGGCCTCCTGGTTCACAGCTGAGCCAGCCACACGGCAGTGAGGGGCTGACAGGCAGCTGTGGGGGAGGCCCACGGCCAGGGAGACCTCACGGGCAGCCGCCAACCTTCCCTGTTTCCCCGTGGATGTAGGGCCCAGTCCCGGCCCCTTGCCTGGCACCGTGGCCCTCTGTGGCCCGCGTCCCACAGCCACCTAGCCGCCGGGGGCCGTTCTGGGGGCTGCGCAGTCACCGCCCCGAGCTCCAGCGCCGCCCCCCGGGGTCTCAGTGCCCAGATTCTGGGAGTCACCCTTCCACATCTCCCCTGTCGCTGGAGCTCACACCCGCACCTCACCTGGGTCCCCATCCTCACGCCAAAGAGGCGTCCAGTGAACAGAGGGAACCACGAAGGGCCCGACACCGCGGAACAGCTCGGGCGTACTTGCCAAGGGCCTTCCCGGGGTCCTCCTCTCCGACCCGGTAATCCCACTCTGGAGCAATTTCTTAAGGACATAATCCAAAACGCTGAAGGAAAAGCCTGCAGAGACGTCCCCGTGCCTCCCAGTGCCCCTCGGAGGGTGGAAAGTAGGCCCGTCCCAAGTGTGTGCAGTAGGGGCTGCTCTGCCAGGTAAGCGCGGCCGTCCACACGGGCCCCCGAGGCCGGAGGCCGAGCTGCGGGGAGACAGGCGCCCGCTCCGAGCGGCCGAGCTGCGCCAGATGGTGCTGGTTTATTCCTCTGCCTGTTTCCATGCTTCTAAAATACTGCAGCGGTGCATGCTTTATACCCTGTGGGACGCGCTCCTCCCCCCGTCCTTCCTTCCCGCAGTCGCTTCTCCTGTGTGTTTATTCTCCCATATAAAGTTTAGAACCAACCTGCCAACATGGGAAGTGTTTCGTCTGTGTCTGGGCTTGAACTGAATTCACAGTTTGCTGAGACAGAATCGACAGCTCGGTGATACTGAGTATCGGTTTGGGAAATCACGGAAAAAGCAGAGCGAACACATCGGCAGCGCGGGAGCTGCGGCTTCTCTGGAGGGGAGGCAAGGACAGGGCAGGACGGCGCCGGCCGCGGGCTGGGGGCCTGGGCAGGGACACTAATGATGCAAACGCTGGGTTTACTTTCTGCTCTCGACTCGCTACTTCTGTGAAATATTTTAATTTTTAAAAGATGTAGACATAGTGCGCCTGGGTGGCTCTGTTGCTTAAGCATCTGCCTTCAGCTCGGGCCATGATCCCAGGATTCTGGGATGGAGTGCGGCGGCGGGCTCCTCACCCAGCAGGAAGCCTGCTTCTCCCTCTGCCTGCTGCTCCCCTGCCTGGGCTCCGCTCTCTCTGTCAAACAGATAAATAAAATCTGTAACAAGATATATGTAGACACATTTTTAAGGAGCGGGACATTGACAAAGCATAAGGGAGACCAGGCTTTGGAAGGAAGCTGACGGTGTCCCACCAGGTGAGGCTGGAGGGCTGAGATCGGGGCCTTTGGGGGGGGGCTGAGGTGCCGGCGGCTGCACTGCACAGGGGACGGTGGACGAAGGGGGGCTTCTCGTGGGCGGTGTCCCGGCCCTCAGCAGCTTGGGCTGCAGGCGCCCCCCCACCCAGGGAGCAGGCAGCGTGCACGGTGAGGGGTCCAATGGAGCCTAGGCATCTGGCTGAGGCTGCCGCATGGAGCTGAGAAACCCTCTGGGCCCCGGGGGGTGTGCCTGCTGGAGGGTCTCTGGCAAGCACCCCGAGGGCCGCAGGATCCGGGTGAGTGAACCCCAGGCACCTGGGGGATATGCTTCCAACCCCTCCACAAAGCACACTGGGGACCTGGGGCCTGGGAGGTGAGCCTCCGGGTCAGGCTGGTCCCTTTCCAAGGGGCACTGCAGGGGACCTGCAGGGTGGCCCGTTTCAGCTTAACAACCCTGGAGTTTCCATCTCTCGTACCCCCCCAGCCATACAGACACCTCAAGGGAGGGGCTCGTCCCTAAAGGAGGGGAGGCTCAGGTGCCCGAGAGGAAAAGTGACTGGCCCAGAGCCACGCGGCCGGAGTGCCCCCTGGGCTCTGGACCCGACTCCAGAGCATTCTGCAGTTTCCCAAGCAGACTTTGTGCTCCCATCCCAACCCCCATCCCACACGGAAGGGGAAGCCCCCGGACAGTTGTGTGTCTGCCCTCCTGGGTGAGGAATACGTCAGGGCAGAGACAAGATGGATGGGCCATCGGTAATGAGCCAGCCCGCGTGCCCTGTGGGCTGGCGGCAGGCGGCTCTGATGACCCTGAAGACCGGCCGCCCGACCCCCCACCCTTCACCTGTGCCCCGCAGAGCGACTGTGGCGGGACCCCCTCCCACTGAACACGGTCCACTCTCCCGTCTCTGGGGCAGTGTGCTGGGGAAGAGACGCACCAGAGCCTCGTCAGGGCCGAGCGAGGCAGAGTCAGTGACGGTGGCCTCTCGATGAGGGGAGGGAGGCAGGGACGGGCCTCCTTGAGCAGCGGGCAGCGGGCAGCGGGGCCCAGGGAACCTGCAGTTTGCCCATCCTGCCGCCTGGGCCCCTGGCAAAGCCGAATGCTGCCCCGGCCCTTCCTGCCCTCCCGTTGCTGCTTCTTACCCCTCAGCGTCCCTGGGGAAGGTAGGGCACACAGGCTGATCCACAGCCTCAGATAAGGGTCCCCAACCTCCGCGACCACCCGCTGCACCCCGGGGATGGGGACAGCCTGCTGATCCGCCTGCCCCGGGACTCTGGCTCCCAGGACACCGACACCCAGAACCCCGCCTGCACCTCTCCCTTCTCCTCTGCCCCTCCAGCCCCTCGTCTGAGCCCCTGGGGCTCTCCACCCCGAGGAACAGAGTGGACAGAGGGCTGGGGAGGGAGGGAGGACGGGGACCCCGGAGCTGCTGTGACCTCGGCCAGCGTGCATGTGCGACCAGCCTGAGAACGGCGCAGAGCCCTCCTGCGGACACACGGGGGCCCACGGGCCCTCGGGGAGGCCTGCTCTGTGCCGCGGCCCAGCCAGGGAGGGCCGCGTGCACGTAGGACGACGAGGGCTCTGACAGCGCTCTGACAGGGGCCGCCGGGGCCAGAGGCCAGGGTAGGGAGGCTTCTGGAGCTGGGGGCATGAGACCCGGGCCTGAGTTGTGAGGGACGTTTGCCAGGCTGATGGAAAGGCAAGCAGCCCAGAGAGCGCCCAGGGACGGGCACAGGGCTTCGGGGGGAGTGAGGCAAGGTGGGACACAGGGGCTCGGACCACGAGGTCCCCGGGCCGGGGCTAGGGCCGATTCTGAGGCTGGGGCCCTGCAGAGGGGTGTTAGGTGGGGGTGGGGGGGCCCGTGGAGAGTGAGGACGAGGTCCAGCAGCGCGGCGGGTGCAGGGACACAGGGGCTAGTCCTGCGACGCAGGGAGGGCCTGTCCACTCGCGGAGCCAGTTCCTGGAGCTGGATGGGGCCCCCCGCGTTCAGGCTGCCAGGGCAGAACCCCCAAGACGGAGGGCACGCCCGGACAGCCAACTGGGCGGCCAGTGGCCTTGGTTGCAGCCCCCGGTGAACCCACTGCGACCACGGGAGATGTGCCCCCCCGTGGTGCCGGTCGTGAGGCCCACCAAGCCAAGTGCGGATGGAGAGAGAGAATGAAACGGTTCCCTTCCACATTCTGTGGCAGAAGAAGGCCCCAGCCGAGCACCAGCAGGCCCGCAGTTACTGTCCACTGCGTCTGGGCCTGTAGGCAAGGCCTGCCCACTCCCTGTTGGGGCCCAGGCTCCCCGTCTGCACCATGAGAGCCCAGCCTCCCAGCCCTGATGCCGCCACATCCTCAGCGGTGCGGGAGCCTCGTGGTTTCCCCCGCGCTCTCCGAACCCCACGGGCTGCTCCCGGGGGCACCAGACCACTGCAATCACCCAGGCCCGAGGACGCGGTCAGCCAGCCCCCGGCCGGGCCTGGAGAAGCACCCTGGTCTCCCGCGCCCTCGTCGGACCCCCTCAGAGCACGGGTGCCTGCCTCGTTCACGCCGGTGGGAAGGCATGCAGGGATCCCCCGCCCCCCGCCGCTCGTGTTCATAGCTGTTTCCGAAAGGGGGTGGGGAGGAGTCGTGCCGCCCCTTGGGGTCGCGCCCTGCTCCGCAGAACAACTGGTCTAGCAGGCCTGTGCTCCTAGGGGTGGTCAGCCCACTGCTGGCCCCAGAGTGAGGCCCGTGATTCCCCCGAGGGTCTGTGGAAGGGAAGGCCGGCAGTGTCCAGGCCCAGGGCTGCCGGGGAGGAGGCCGCATCCCACGTGGGCCCCTGGCCGTGGGCAGCTCTGGGAGGGGCCCGTTGCCCGGCGGGCTCAGCCAGGGACCTGCTGGCAGGCGGAGGGCGGCTGGGAATGCTCAGCTGAGGTGACAATGCGGCCCATGAATCATATTTGCCAACACTCCAGTGAGCAGTAGAGGGACGTTAATTAAATATTCACGCGGGGCCTGGGGGAGCCCCGTGGCGGAGCAGGAAGCCCGGGCTGCCGGAATGTGGGGCTGCCCGGGGGCTCCCTCAGCAGCCTGGCAGCCCTCATG
>PITA01034849.1:0-11143 GCA_004023965.1 Spilogale gracilis
CTCACACATTTACTATTTCTGGTGCATTCTCTTTCTTGCAACGATCCAGATTTCTATCTGATATCATTCTCCTTCTGCTACAACTTCCTCCCTTACCAGTTCTCCTAGTGCAAAGCTACTAGTGACAGATTCTTTCACCTTTGGATGTCTGAAACAGTCTTTATTGTACCTTCATTTGTTTTAAAGATATGTTCACCGGGTAAAGAATTTTGGGTCGAGAGGTTTTATGTTTCTTCTTCTCTTAGCGGGTTGCTGCTCTGGCTGCTGATGGGCACTGCTTGTCCTTCACTTAGGTTTCTGCCCCATGATGCCCGCCCAGCCCAGCCCATGCACCCTGAAGCCTACTTCCCTTGCACCGCAGGTAAATCACTGGCACTAAGTTAACTGCTCTCCTCCCATCTCTAGTTCCCTTGATGCTCTCTCCAAAGTGTCTTTTCCCTTATGCTGGTTTCAAGATTTTCATTTTATCACTGGTTGAGAGTAGTTTATTTAACATGTGTTTCGTTTTTCTTGGCTTGAGTTGCTTTGCTCTCCTTGGATCTGTGAGGTTCTGTGGTGAATCAGATTTATAACGTGTTCCCTTACTATTACTTAAAGTATTTTTCTTGGCCTTCCTCTTCATGTACTTCAAACTGAAGTTGCCCTGCAGCTCAGTGAGGAACACTCTTCCTTCTCTTTCCTTCTCTCCCCTCCCCTTACTCACCTTCCCTCCCCTCCCTTCCCTTTCCCTTGCCTTTCCTTTCCTTCCTCCCTTCCTCTCTCTCTCTCTCTTTCCTTCTCTCAATTATTTTTGGTTCTCTCCTTCATTTTGAATCTTAACTATTTGGTATGCCTCCAAATTCATGAATGTTTTGACACTTTTTAAAATTAGCATCTGGTACTGGGTAAGTTTAAGGTATATAGCGTAATGACTTAAATATCATGTAAAATGATCACCACAATAAGTTTAGTTAACACCCATAATCTCACATAGAAACAAAAAAGAGAGAGAAAAAACTACTTTCTTTGTGATGAGAACTCTTATAATCTCTTCTCATAACAACTTTCAAATATACCATGTGGCCATGTGAACTAGAATCATCAGGCAGGGCGTTATGTCCCCAATATTTAACCATTTTATAACTAAAAGTTTGTACCTTCTGGCCGCCTTTCTCCAATCCTCCTTCTCCCTACTCCCGCCTCCGGTAACCACAAATCTAATCTCTTATTTTCATTAGGTTTTTTTTTTAGTTTAGTTTTGTTTTTTAAAGATTCCACATTCAAGTGAGATCACACTTATCTTTTGTTGACTTATATCACTTAGTGTAATGCCCCCAAGGCTCATTTTTCCAGAGTGGCTGCACCAATAGTGCAAGAGGGTTCCCCTTCCACCAACCGTGCAAGAGGGTTCCCCTTTCTCCGCATCCTCGCCAACACCTGTTGTTTCTTGTTTTATTTTGGGGGGAGGGGGTTTGTTTGTCTTTTTTATTTTTCTTGATGATAGCCATTCTCACAAGCATGAGATGGATCTGTATCATTTCTTGATTTCCAGATTATCAATCATTTTTCTCTCTCTTTGCATGCCTGTTAAATTTTTTGGATACTAGATATGATGAATTTTATTTTGTTGATGCTAGATATTTATTGTACTCCTTTAAATATTCTCGAGCTCTGTTATGAAATGCAATTATATGGAAACTCTTCAGTTTTTGAAGTTCTTTTTTTCTTAAGAGTTCTCAGGCTATGCTCATCTGTTTTGTTTCTTAAGTTCTACATATGAGTGAAATCATATGGTATTGTTGTGAAATGGCAAGATTTCATTCTTTTTGATGACTGAGTGATATTCCAGTGTGTGTGTGTGTGTACCTCATCTTCCTTATCCATCAGTCAATAGACACTTGGTCTCTTTCCATAGTTTGGCTATTGCTGATAATAGTGCTCTAAACATTGGGTGTATGTGTCCCTTTGAATCTGTAATTTTGTATCCTCTGGGTAAATACCTAGAGAGGGAAGCAAACCAAAAGACACTCTTAACTATAGAGAACAAACTGAGGGTGGGCAGAAGGGGTGGGTGGAGAATGGGATAGATGGGGGATGGGCATTAAGGAGAGAGCTTGTGGGACACCTGGGTGGCTCAGTTGGTTAAGCGACTGCCTTCGGCTCAGGTCATGATCCCAGAGACCCGGGATTGAGCCCCCATCGGGTTCCCTGCTTGGCAGGGAAGCCTGCTTCTCCCTCTCTCACTCCCCCTGCTTGTGTTCCCTCTCTAGCTGTGTTTCTCTCTGTCGAATAAATAAAATCTTTAAAAAAAAAAAATGGAGAGAGCTTGTTTTGATGAGTACTGGGTATTATATGGAATGATGAATCACTAAATTCTACTCCTAAAACCAGTATTACACTACATGTTAACTAACTGGAATTTAAATAAAAATTTAAAAAGAGTTCTCAGGCTAAACCACCACAGCTTTATTCCAGGGTCAGTTTTTCTCCACCACTGAGGCAGTGCCTTCTAAGTCCCCTATTTGATGCCCCAAGTATTACCAAGCACCCCTTCTACTCCCTACAAATGCACACTGGGTCCTCCATGTAACAGAGAGTAGAGCCTGGGACAACATAGCTCCTTTGGGACAAGTCAACATTTGGGGAAGTGGCTGAGGAGGCATTTAAGAACAAAATCAGATGAGTATGAATTGCTACAAGTTTAAGAACTCAAGTATGGGATACATCTGGCCATGGTTTTCAGAGAGGAAATGGGCTCATCTTCTCCGAAAACCTAGTATGTATTAAGACTCTAATATCAGTATTCTGTTCTTTCTTACTAAAGAACCAGCAAAAGCCCTTGGGCACCATGAATCAAGCTTTAATCTAGCCTGGATTATTCTTTCATTGGGTTCAACGCATTTATTGAGTTCTTACTCTATGTCAAGTCCTGTCCTTGATGCCTTCGATTACGAAGCTGAATGAGAAGTTGATGGTTTCTTTTTCCTTAAATAATCAATACATGTAGTATATTATAACAGCACTTGACTTCTAGTAAGTGCTTAAGTAGCCGTAGGCTTCGCGATGATGGTAGCCATTGTCCTGACGGCCATATTGGTAGTTGAGCTGGGGGATCAGATTGCACTGACTTCTGTCCCGTGCTCCTTTGGACCAGGCTGATGGATTATTCTCTCCCATCAACCAGGGTTCAAAGAAGTGTTCGCAGATACTCTCAAACACCGCCTAGAGTTAATCAAAGTTCCTTTTAACTTTGATTACTTATTAATGTGCCCAAAGAGTTGTTCCTCCCGAAACACCCTGCAAGATATCTGTGGCTAATTACTCCTTACCATGGAAACTATTTTCTTTTACATATTCAAATTTCAATAACAGAGGCAATGTCATCATTTTATATCAGTTTTCCCTCATATTCACACACAGTGGTGGACAATTATTTTCTGTCCCTTTTGGTAAAAAAGCACAACTTCCTGAGTTCAATATGAGATAAAAGGAATTCCTGAATTTCCCTCCTTAGAGAAACATAGTAAGTGAAATATAATTAAATATATTCCAGTTGATTGGAACAGCTCAAGGGGACTACAATATTTGGCAGCCAGAGCAATTTTACCTCTTGGAGCGCAGACACTGAAAATCAGGGGGTTGACTTTCCTGATCAATGGATCACAAATGTTCTCAATCACAGAGCTTTGCTTTTGCTTCTTCCAGTCCCCCTTTCCTTCCTATCTTCCTTCCTTCTTCCCTTTCTTCCTTCCTTCCCTCCCCCTCCCTCCTTACCTCCTTCCTTACTCTCAAATGCTAACATCGAAAGTAAAGTCATAAATCATACCACAGCACAATCATCTGTGAAATACATTTTTTTTCTACTCAATAAAAGGATGACTTTCACGTTTCCTTTCAATGATATTTTCCTATAGGCATTACCTACATGGCTTGCTTTGTGCAGCTTTCCAAAGCCTGAGTTGGACCTGGGCGGGAGAGGGGAGCAGGTAACACTGCCCATCGCTGTCCTGAGAATGCGCAGATCTCCTGCTTCAGCCTAACATACAGCCGACAGGTACAAGATGTCAACATACATCCAGGCAGGACATTTCTTTTGTCTCATCACCAGCTGGCAAATGATATTTGAACAACTGGTAAGACAGACCAGCTACCAGGGCATGATGGAAAGAAATCCATCTGCCTTTTTCAGAGAGTCACTATTAAGGGAGACTCGTTCTCAGATGATGATGTTAAGTGTAAAACAATGCAAATCAAATGAGCATTTTGTAAAAAAAAAAAAAAAAAATGCCTTTGCTATTGTAATGGTCTATACATATCCCTCCGCCTCTTGTCATGTGTGTACCTATCAGATTGATTTTACAGGCACAGTGACTTGAACTAGCCTTCCTTTATCAAGAAAGGGCTTCCTGGTTCTGCAGCCTGAGCCGCACTCACTAACCACCAACTTCCATCTCTCCTGCTTGCTCCATCTAGTACCACTGCCTCAACAAGTTTTGACCTCTCTGCTTTTTCTAAGTCTTTCAATGCTACTATTTTAGAATCCCTCATCCTCCTGTTCTTGTTTCTGTCCTTAGCTTACATTCCAACTCTTGTTCCTTTCCACGTTATTGTATTCACTTGGCAAAAGCCCAGCCCCTCGTTATCATTATATTGCACTTTGCACCTAATCAATCTCTGCTCTAGGAGTACAGAAATGTTACAGAAAAAAGCATAATTGTGTTGATTGGTCTCTCTTCACATGTGAACCCTGAAAGAGACTGGATGAACACCAGGTGGGACACTAGTGCTGTGGAAGAATCGTGCCTGTAGCCCAGTCCCTTTTGCGTGCTCTGAGATGGCAATTAACTACTTCGTTCTGACTCCACTCACTTCCTGGTTCTCCTTCCTTCCCCAGCCTCACTCTCAGGAGCCATGTTTTCTGTTTCACTGAGAAAACAGCCACAACTAAAAGAGAAATCCCACAGGCTCCCCACAACCACATGTCCCCCTGCCAGGACTGACCCTACTGTGCAGTCACGCCTTTCCCTATAGATGAACACTCTGCTTTCTCATCCAGTGCCTACTACCACATTTGTGTGATGGGTCAGCACCTCACCTGTCCCACAGCAAGGCCGTCACTCCAACAGTTTGACGCTCCTCCTGTTGACCTGATTTTCTTCTCTCTCACTGGATAGTTCCTACCAGTCACAAAAATATACTGCTATTTCTTCTTACAATTGAAACTGTGCACCACAAACACTTCTGACCTCATTCCCTCTGCAGCTACCTCTCAATTTCTTCATCTCTCTGCAAGGCAGAAATCCACACAAGTGCTATGTGCACTGACCTCTGCTTCCTGTCTTCTTGTGTTTCACGCCATCGACTCCATTAGGTTACCACCACTCCACTCTACAGACTAGATTTTACCACATCATCAAAGATTTCCATATTGTCCAATCAGTTGAATAATTATCTTTTTTTTTTTTTTTTTTTTTTTTTTTAAAGATTTTATTTATTTGACAGAGAGAAACACAGCCAGAGGGGGAACACAAGCAGGGGGAGTGACAGAGGGAGAAGCAGGCTTCCTGCCGAGCAGGGAGCCCGATGTGGGACTCGATCCCGGGTCTCCGGGATCATGACCTGAGCCGAAGGCAGTCGCTTAACCAACTGAGCCACCCAGGCGTCCCAGTTGAATAATTATCTTAATCGTATTTCATCTTGCAGCAGCATTGCACCCAGCTGCTTATTCTATGCTTCCTGACAGAACTTCTTTTCCTGACTCTCTAGACATATCCCACCTGCACAGTTGTGCTCCTCTTTTGAGCCTTCCCTTGCTGGTCCCTTCTGCTCCCTAGGATCCAATGTAAGAGTTCCCAGGGTCCAGTCTACAGACCTCTCCCATTCTCTTCTACCATTAATGCCTGCGTTGTGTCATCCAGTCTCAGATAGGGCGACTGTCTTTCCAGTCATTCCATTATTCCAATGTCCTAGTCCTCATAGTATTCAATATGAATAATGGTCTGTGGAACGAAAAGAAAGTGGTACCTCTTAAAATTATGCAGGATATGAGGAACTGGCCTCATTATATCATCTGTACCTCAGCGCTTCCCAAACCTAGACCTTCAGCCTGGATTCCCTGACCTCCAGACTCAGATACCCCAAAACTTATTTGTCATCTTTGTGTGGATGTCTATGGAGTAACTCAAGCTTTATAGATCAAAAACAAAACGAACAAAAAGAATCCTGATACAGAGCACTCCCCCACCCCTCAAAAATCCTACCCTTTAAAGAGTCTTCTCCAATAGAGTAAATGGAAATTTCATTCAGAGATGTTCATTTCTAGATGCTCAGGCCAGGCATCAGAGTCATTCTTGACTCTTGTCTTTTTTTTCCACCTGCATCTAATCCATCCATAAATCATGTTTTCCCTACCTTCAAAATATACTTTCTTCCCATCCTACCACCTGTTACCTCCTGGATCTGAAACACCCATGATTTCTCCTCCAGGTTATCATAATAGCCTCCCAATTAACACCTTTTCTTCCTTCCTTGTCTTCCTATGCAACATTTGATAAAGCAGTCAGTCATACATATATTTTAATATAACTCAAATACATCATTCCTTTGCTTAAATCCCTTCAAAAGCTTTCCAGTTTACTCAATATTAAATCCAATGACCTTCCCATATCCTTTAAAATCCTATATATTCATTTATCCCACGATTCCTCTGGCTTCATAGATAACCAAGCCCTTCTTCATCCATTACTGCCTGGTAGCCCTACTGGCCTCCTGTGCTTCCTCAAATAAACCCCACACACTGCTGTCTGAGGCATTAGTAGCTGCAGCCTTCTTGACCTAATTCATTGTCCCCCAGGAATCCACATTGCCCACTCCCTCTCCCTCTTCCTCCTTCAGGCTTTGCTTCAAATATCTCATGATCCTAGTGGTCATCCCTGGTCACTCCATACAGAACTGCAACACTATCTCCTCCAGCTGCTCCTTGGGCCTCCCAGCTCCCAGGGGGGCCCCCTTTATCCTGTATAAGTCATTACATGTATATATAGGAAAAAAGAGAGAGAGAGAGAGAGATTATTTTTCTCCTATATTAGTTATTTATGTCTCCATAACAAATTGCACCAAAGTTTTGCAGCTTAAAATAACAAACATTTATTAAAGGTTCTGTGGGGGTAGGAAATCACACATTGTTGTGGTTGTCTCTGGCTTAGGGATCAAGCCTCACGAGACTAATCAAAATTTGGCCAGGATGGGAAGCATGTCAAGTTAACTTGGGGAGGAGCCATTTTTAGGCCTCAGTTTCTCACTGAGGAGGAGTGAAGAGTTGAGAATCATGATCTTTGAAGGGACATCCCATCACTTTTGCCACATTCTGCCATTAGAAGCAAGTCCCGAGGTCTAGTACATACCTAAGAGTGATGGGATTACATAATTATAGAAGCTCCAGAAGGTAGGGCTCATTGGGACCATGTCACCAGCTCCCCATCGCATCCCTATTGGCAGACAAGCCTCCGGTTGTGCTTGCTGCCTGCCCCAGAGCAGAGAACAATGCCCAGCTACAGAGGGGGTACCCAGTAGTGACTCTTCATTGTCTAAACTAATTTGCTCCTCTTCCACTGCTTTCCTGCCCAGGTCCGCTCTCCCTACTAACGACCACTGCTTTCCTGCCCAGGTCTGCTCTCACTAACATGAGACTATTTTCTACAGTGTCCTAGATTTTGAATTTTGTACAAGCCTGTGCCCCTCCTGAGATTCCCCCTCTATCAGGCTCTGCCTGTCTTTTGGAGCTCAGGTCAGATGTTGTCTCTACCCCCCTCACTCTGTACCCCCTTTGCCCCTACTACTCACTAGTTGCCGTGAGCTTACACAGTGCCCCTATCACACAGTCTCATGGTTACTTATGCTAAGTCTCACCTCCTTCAGACTGTGAGCTTCTTGATATTAACCACCCAGGATGAGCCCAGCCAAGGCCAGAGCAGTGCCCATCCACAATGTTGTCACCGTGCCGGGCAGAGTCCTTGTACTCTGTAAGCTCTGGACACCTCCTAGTGCCAAATAAGTGGGTGTTTTCACTTAATCCTTTCTAATACATGGATGACATGGCATGAGCCTCTGATTTCCTTTTGACACAGATTCACACTGGTTCCAAGTCATGAAAATTATCAATATATTAGCTTGGCCCAGTTGCGCTAGTCCAATAAAGTTTCCACCTTCTATCCCCGAGGGTCAGGAAGTAGTCTTTGCCTGGGTCTTGGAGAGCCAGCACTTCGTGCCTGGATTGTAGCAGTCTCAGAGTTGGGTATGAATCCAAAGGTGTGATCCCACACGTGTGCATGCTTCAGAAGGCTGGCAGAAAGAGCAGAAGTGAGCCATAGTTACTGCCTCTTTGGGTGTAAGCAGAGTGTCTTCAGGGTGGAACATTTCTAGGCTATGAAGGACATTCAGGTTATAGTGAACACACAGAACTGGGCACCAGATCAAACCAGAAGTTAAAACAGACTTCTGAGTGTGATAATAGTTCTCATTAGAAGTCAAGCAGATGAGTCTAACACCTAAAAATAGCATATATATTTCAGTAGCTTGATGTTTCAAAGGTCAATAGGCAGTGCCATATGGTGCCTTGGTGTCTGGGTCCATTTGTGCACACGTGCACACAGGCCTGCTCGTCCCAGAACAGAACGCTGCCTTTGCACCCTTGGGCCCATCTGCTCTGACAGCAGCAAATGATCTACAGAGGCTTAAAGTATATGGACCACAGGGCTGGTTTCACTGAAGGGCAGCACATATGCCCAGAGTTTTGCATGCTTGGATCAAAACATTTCAGAGTTTCCCTTGTTCCCAGTCGCATTTATGGCAGGTTGCCAGAGTCCACCTAGACTATTCCTGTTGGGGAGTCACAGAGGGCAATTCTTATTTACGTATTTATAGAATCCGATTGCCTTTCTGCTCACTGGCGAGCCCAGTCTACTTGGATTTTCTCCTTATTTGTTTTCTCAGTAGTCCAGAATAGTGAACATATATGCCCAGGTCTTGGGTTTGGTTTCAGTTTTTCTGAAGAATCAACTACATCTTAGTGAGAGCAGTGCTCATGACAGAGAACAGAGTAGTGACCCAAACTATATCTGAGTATGTTGGAATCCTTGTTCAATAACAAAGAAACTCAGCTCGAGGCTAGGGACTGAACAGGTTGGGTGGATGCAAGATGGCCGCCATTTGCGGAAATGCAAACCATTGCTATGATAAAGAGAGGAAGATATTTCCCTTCTCTTCGTTTTATGATGTTCTTTTTCTTTAAGGGTTACTCACACAGCTCCAGGCTCTAGACAAGTCTTCTCTGTAACTCTTGTCAGAATAAAGTCAAGTGGGAGGTCAGTAAGACTTAACTCTTACAGCACTAACTACTTGTTAAAGAAAACCTTAAAAGGTACAAAAATAGATCAATTAATCTCTGATTGTGTATTTTAGAGCCTGAAGATCTGTGTGAAGAAGAGAGTCCAGGCAGACAAAACCATCTGAGCATTCTCTAGTTGTTCCCACATCTCCCAGGAGAGGAAAGTATATTTAAGACACATTCTCTTCTTATATATTGTAATATATTTAAACAATCTGGGGCGCCTGGGTGGCTCAGTTGGTTAGGCGACTGCCTTCGGCTCAGGTCATAATCCTGGAGACCCGGGATCGAGCCCCACATCGGGCTGCCTGCTCGGCGGGAAGCCTGCTTCTCCCTTTCTCACTCCCCCAGCTTGTGTTCCCTCTCTGGCTGTGTTTCTCTCTGTCAAATAAATAAAAATCTTTAAAAAAAAAACAAAAAACAAAAAAACAAAAAACAATCTTTTGTGAAGTGTTTAGACTCTTGAAAACTTACACTGAACAGAAAAATAAGTCCCAGAAATAATTAGCAATACAAAAAAATGTATGCTATTGCATAATTATTAACTGATTATTATTATTAAGAGGGAAAAAGAGTGAAGCAACATCTTTTTTAAATTTAAATTTAAATTTGGGGGAGGGGTATGAGTGGAAAGGAAACCACCAGAGTTAAATGAACAGTTTGAGAGCTGAGTTATCAGTTGATGGGATCTAAATAGGTCAGGCAGACAGCCCACTATTCTGAAAACTGGTTGGTTTTTGATGTCAGGGCAATTTTAGAAACAGTAAGTGGAATGAGACTAAGTTCAAGGTTTGATCCTTTAAAGAAAAGGCAAAAGAAATCTATGCCAATTTGACCCTGTTTAGTTAGAAATTTTTCCAACTAAACTAAGCTAGGAAAATTGTACCGAGAATACACAAGGACAGAAGAGCCACAGAGTAGAAAGCCTGTCAGTTCTTCTCTTCTAGCAATAATGACATATTTTATAGACACAGCCAACCTCTCCCTTTTTTGAGAGAGAGACAGCACACATGCACACAGGAGCAGAGGCAGGGAGGAGGAGAGAGAATCTAAAGCAAGCTCCATACTGAGCCCCATATCACAACCCTGGGACCATGACCTTGAGCCAAAATCAAGAGTCAGACATCTAACCAACTGAGCAACCTGGACACCCCCAGCCAACTCTTGATCTAGATACAAATGCATGCAGTTTGATACATTACCACAATGACTGCTGTGACAAAATCCTGAACTGATACCTCAGCAATCATTCTACAAATTGAAGGGTGATGGAAGATCCTTCCAAATGGGAATTGCATCCACGTGCTATAAGCATTTTTAAGAGAGACATAAGCTACAGCTGTGGGTGTCCCACAAATACCACTTACTTGTTTTGGGAAGGGCCCCAGGAAAAGGGATGGGAACACCTAGGGGGAAGTTTTCTTTCCCAAAGTTAAAATTTATAAAGTAATGAATGTTCCATGAGGCCAGAGATTCTGTTTCTGTTTTCACCTTTTCCCCTGCTAACTACACCATCACATATTGCTCTTTGGTGACGTCCTTATACATGCTGGTTTTGAAGAGAATATAATGCTTTGACATAGGGCCCTGGCAGGTCTCTTTGCTCTTACTCCTACTCCACAAGCCTCTCTCCAATCTCCAAGCAACACAAGTATAATGTTTTCCAAGCAAATCCCACCCACTGCTTGGGGCCCTTCCTGACCCAGCCTGGTTTATAATCCACCAGACTCCTTCTGAGACTCCTCTACACCTGCCCCCCCACTCCAGCCACACTTCCTG
>PITA01034850.1:0-11143 GCA_004023965.1 Spilogale gracilis
CTGAGTGGAGAGCCTGATGTGGGGCTTGATCCCACAACCCTGAGATCATGACCTGAGCCAAAGGCAGACACTTAATCAACAGAGCCACCCAGGCGCCCCATAGCTGTGGTTTCAAAATGAGGTCACCCTAAGAACTATCCTGTTATTTTCCTATGTCCATTGTAACGAGTAAAAGAAATTTCATCCCCCAACCCCCATGCCATAAAATGTCATATAAAAGTTAAAATCTTAAAAAAAAGAAAAAAGAAGATGGGGCGCCTGGGTGGCTCAGTTGATTAAGCGACTGCTTTTGGCTCAGGTCATGATCCTGGAGACCCAGGATCGAATCCCACATCGGGCTCCCTGCTCGGCAGGAGGCCTGCTTCTCCCTCTCTCCCTCCCCCTGCTTGTGTTCCCTCTCTGGCTGTGTTTCTCTCTGTCAAGTAAATAAGATCTTAAAAAAAAAAAAGTTAAAATCTCAACAATTCTTAACATATAATTATACCAAAAAATAGATTTCTAGAAACCATCCAATGGATATCTGATTTCAGCTCTGGTTTAACACTAAAACATCTGTCAATATTTTACACAATTTTTTTGGAAACAAAGAGAGAAAATAAGTTATGCTTACCACTGGAGTCTCCATGCTCCCCAAGGACCCACCCGTGACAGCTTAATGGGTGAACTCCCAGTCTTTCCCCCATCAGGTAACGGAACCGGGCTGAATCCAGATTGCAACCACTTCCAATAACACGGTTTTTGGGAAAGCCACTTATCTTCCAAGCCACATAGGTTAAAATATCCACTGTGAAGAAAACATTTAGGCAAAAAAACTAGGTAAATTATTAGATAATGTTTAGCTAGTCAACATATATGGCTCTGCGAAGTTAAGTCGGAAAAAGATAATTATCATATGATTTCTCTGATATGAGCAATTTGAGAGGTAGGGTGGGGGGTGGTGATGGGAGATAAGGAGGGAAAAACTGAAACAGGATGGGACGGGGAAGGGAGACAAACCATAAGAGACTCAATCTCAGGAGATAAACTGAGGGCTGCTATGGGGTGCAGGGGACGGATAGGGTGGCTGCTTTATGGACACTGAGGAGGGTATGTGCCATGGCGAGTGCTGTGAATTGTGTAAGACTGATGATTCACACACCTGTACCCCTTGGTACAGGTAATACAGAATACATTCTATGTCTTTAAAAAAAAATGCATAGCTCTGTATGAATCTTGACCAATATTTTTGTTACATTTTTAAACCTCTATGCATAACACAGCAAATTCGTTAAGTACTATAGTAGTTTAATGAAAATATATTGTGCATCAAAAACACCTTATTCCTAACTTCATCGCTTATCAAACACTGTCTTGGGCAAATAACTAATTTTTAAGTTCTAACTACATTTAGGGACATTATATCCCCTTTATTAAACTTAACTATTTTAGAAAATCCATTCAACAACTGAAAATAAAAAAGGAGAAATTAATATGTATAAAAACTATGACATGTACCATCAGTTTTGAGTTCATCTACTTGTGCAATTAAAGGTCTCACCTGGATTGGAAACAATGAGCAACTTGCAGTTGGGGCTGTATTTCACAACATTAGGAATGATGAACTTAAAGATGTTCACGTTACGCTGGACCAAATTAAGACGGCTTTCCCCCTCTTGCTGACGTGCCCCAGCTGTGATAATAACCAGCTTAGAGTTTGCAGTCACATTATAGTCTAGACAAAAGGGGAAAAAAACCAGATTAAGGCTTTTAAGAGAACTCCAGTACCTAGGCAGCAGAAATTCTTTCCATGTACTTTTTTTATGGACAGTTTTATCAGTTATGTTACCTCCCCTACTTCCTTTCATATAGAGGTAAATACAGATAAATGCATGTAATGCCACCCTCCCACCCCCAACTCCTCCTCTAGTTTTTGGCCAATTAAGTCCTGGGAGAAGAGTACATCAATGCCTTCCATGTATTCTGGTTTTAGACTATGAATTTATATAGACAGCTGGGAGGAGTTGTTAAGAATCAAATGAGTGCGCGCCTGGGTGGCTCAGTGGGTTAAAGCCTCTGCCTTCAGCTCAGGTCATGATCCCAGGGTCCTGGGATCGAGGCCCACGCCAGGCTCTCTGCTTGGCAGTGAGCCTGTTTCCTCCTCTTTCTCTGCCGGCCTCTCTGCCTATTTCAGATCTATCAAATAAAAAAAAACCTTAAAAAAAAAAAGGCTCTGATTCTGTATAAAAAGTAAATCTTTAAAGAGGCTGGATTTCAAGCCTGAAAGAGAATTAAGTCTAGCACAGAACACAACATAAACTTGTTGAAATCAACCTTTGCCAGAGACAATTTTTGGTGTTCTAAGGAAAAGGCTGCCATGCTGGAGATCCATCATCTCTCCCTTCAGTTTGTCTTCCATGACATCAACAAGAGCAAGTTCATCTGCCAAGTCCTAAAAGATATAAATTTTTTAGTCAAATGGAAAACCGCTACTTCCAAGTTTTAGAAAGGCATGCAAAATTTCTGCATTTTTAGCAGAGAAGAGTCCTGCTACTTTTATTAGTATCAGGACATATCTCAAAATAGAGGTAGGCCCCCATTTAAAAACTGACTCACAGATGGCCCATGAATAGGAAGTCTTGATCTTTTCTCCTCCTAAAGCAAACTTTGCAAGAGCTCCACCATACCACTGTATGGAAGCAGAATACTGGATTGGCAATGGATGGAATAATGTCCAATTACATAAAGTTGCTCTATTTACACTCTCAAATTCAGTTTTACAAATTGATTTTAGGTCATTACTCATTACACTAAGTGATTCTGACTAATATTAAGACTTTGAAGTTAAAGTGATACTCTGGATCATTCTTTATGTATTTCCCATATACTAACCAATACTAACAGTGTTACATGAAGATAAATTTGTGCATTGCAAGTAATATTGGTGAAAAATACCCTTTCAATTGAACCAGTTCATGGGTGCATCTCAGGCCAGGAGCACCAATAACAGCTTTAATAGATAGGGGATGTGAACTGTTATAACCAAGTAAGTTATATTTGCTGGGCTACAGATCTACCTCGAGTTATCTATAATAACCTGGCAATTACTCGTATACACATCCAAGTTAGAAAGCATCACAGGAGAAGACCATAGGAGATACAGAGGTGTGAGAAAAATAGCATCAGTTTCTGATCCAGTGGGAAAGCAATAAAAATTGGTATAGGCATCCTCTCATTTTTACAAGTCTGCATTATACCAATTCACTTTTACACAAGACCTAACATTAGTACCTGTTTTCACTAATTGAAAGAAATCCAAAGAGAACTTGTGCTTTTATGAAAAAAGGCAAAAAGCAAAAAGAGCATTCAGTGTTTGTTCTGCAGTGAGCCCTTAGAGAAGTAGTATACATCCTAGGTACCAAGATCCCTTCCTAGGGAACTTTTACTCAGCATCTCAGTATCAAGCTGCCATAGCTTTGAACTGTGTGAGCATCTGTACTTTACCTCTGTATTTGTGCAGATCTGTAAGCAAGATGTGTCCCTAGGTATCAGAAAAGCCTAAGATTGTTTCTTGGGTCTGGAAATGCTCAAAAATTTTTCCATATAAATTAATGGTAATTGTCTCTTCACTTTACACCATTTTGGCTTTGGAAAGGTTTCACAAGAATTCTCTCCTTTAGGATGGGGGGGAAGCCTTTACACTATGTGGCCCCTCCTAGAACACACACAAAGCAAAGTGTTGTTACCCAACTTCTACATAGCTCATTTCTGCCTTCAGTTCCTTATTTCAATCCTTTCCTGTTCAAAACCCAGAATTAATCATTTTACTCCCTTATTTGGAACTCCAAATCTAAATTTAAAATATTTTATCATAAGCTCAAAATTTTTTTTTAAATAAACCAGGCTCAACCACTTAAAACATGTTTTTTATTCATTCACAAAATCTGACGAAATTTTAGCTCCCTAACTGATACCAAAATTACTATTCAAGATGGGGATTTTTGTGGAAGAAAGGCTTAAGATTTCCCATATTTAGTGTGATTTTAATTTTACCAAACGTATGCATAATTTTCAATTAAAAAACTACCTTAAAATAACTTCAGCTTGTTTAAAGGCACAGACTATTTTCCATTTGTAGGTAATTCATGCATGTTAACAGGGCACAGTGATTTTAAGAAACTGTGTCACCTGCCTGACTTTTTTTAGTTCAGATACCCTTTTGGTATGGCATCACCAAAAGTTACTTTGAGTACATGAACCTGAATCTTTGTATATACAATGTGATAATGCAATTCTTGCAGGAGTGGGGGGGATGGGTGGCTTCCAGAAAGATGGGCTCTCACTTACCTTCATTAAGATACTGATGGCACAAGCCATGCCAACAGCACCAACCCCAACAACTGTAATCTTATTCTGGGGGGTATGTTCTTCCTTAAGAAGATTCTGAATCAGCTGATCTTTGAGAGTTGCCATTTTGGACTTAGAACCAAAAGGAATCTAAAGGGGGGAAAACACACATGGTCACTGTATCTTCTTTAAATTAAGGGTATTAACCAAAATCTGTTACAAAGGCGTTTATTTTACTGCTTTTTGCGGTACTTGCCACTAAAAAGGGGGGAAGGAAAAAACCTAAAGATGACCCAAAGGAATGTTGAAAGACCTAATGCCAGTGTCTGATCTGTCTAGGATCTTGGTGTAAAGGATCTCACCTTGGCGTGGAAAAATAATATTGACGTTTGGGTGTAAGTATAGCTTCCTGAGGACTCACTCATCTTGACTTATTAACCCCAAGCGGGGCCGCCTTGCCTCACACAAAATCACCGTGAGCTGTCTTTCCAGCTCTACTCCAGTCAGCAGGTTCCCGCCAAACCCAAGTAAGGACCAGAGGAATGTGGAAAAATCTCGTGTTAACTGCCTGGCGAAACGACACAGTCGTCGTAGGACGCGCAAAGCCTCTGCTCATGCGCACTCACTCCTTCCTCCAGCCCCAGAAGGATGGGCGGAGATCAGACCAACAGCTCTGCAGGAGCTCAAGGGGTTACCGCCCTCCCCCACCCCGCCCTGCGCGAGACTTGTGCGCATGCTCATTTTCAAGCAGTGGGCAGAGACAGGGGAAGAGTAGGCACCGCCGCTTTCCAGAGTGTAGCACGCGCCCCGACGGCGGCTGCCTGGGAAGCCCCGCCCACGAGCGGAAATGATTGGGAATTACCAAGCTCTGAGGGTCCAACCAAGCCAGCCCCGAGGCGGACTTTGCACCTAAGGAGTGCCCTAGCTGGCTGCCTTCCTGGCCTCGCGCGTGGCCACAACCCGACTGTAAGTCGCAAATACTTGGTCGCTGTTAAGCCACACGGAGGGAGGCGCCTCGTGTGGCTTCTACTGCGATCCATGTTGCAAAGGCGTGAGGCCCAGGAGGAGGAAATTTTGTCAGTACAGGAAGTGCAAAAATAGCTGTAGAGGCCTGGGGCCCTAAAGTTAACAGGATACTTGGCGGAATCGTCCATTTCCAGAGCCGAGCAGAGGACTTAGCTCTGCTAATACAACCCTGCACTGCATTCACTGGAAAGATTATCACAGGTTGCGTCCCAAAGCCCGACGTCTAGTCGAGTTCCAAAAGGGCAAAAATATCCGAGGACTTCTAGGCAGGCAGCCCAGAGTCACCAAGCTGGAATCGGGCCTCTCCTTACAAATCACTTCTATTTCTAGACCTGGCTTCACCAAAAACCAAGCCCTGGATCTAGCGCTCCCTTCAATGTGGGGGTAGGGATGAGGGAGGAGCCATGCAGAAAGAGGGTCTACTCCCCAACTCTGCCACCCACTGTGGCCTCAGAGTTGTCCTAACCCTCTCCCACCTTTAGGTGCCCCCATTTCTCAAAAGAAGTGGATGGTACCAGATATCATACTCTCAAAATACAATCTGCGATGCAGGAGGCCTGAGATTCTCTTCCGGCTTCATCTCCGCACGCATCGTGCTTAGCGTAGCACGGATACATCAGCAGCAACTTAATAAGTGTAATTTGCGCAAGGAATGTCCTATAATCAGCAAGCAGCCGCCGCTCCATGGAGTCCACCTCTCGCTAGTCCCAGGGTTAAAAAGCGACCCCAGCAGTGCTCCCCGGCTTTCAGACCTCCTCCCACTTCCCCCTCCCCTGACTGCTGAGGCTTTCCCGGCTCCGTGGGTTCTGGAAACCCGATCTCAGAGTTCTGCGCTGTTTGCCTATTTTAAGCCGGGAGGTAAGCTCCACCCTTCAAATCTGTCCTATTCCAGTCTTTGTGCATCCACCTGGGCTTTCGACCACAGGATTCCCCAGCCCAACCGGAGACCGCGATGCCCGCTTAGAGCAAATGCAGAGTGCGGCCGGCTCTTGAGCCCACGCATGGCGTGGGCTACCGCCCAGGTCTGGTCTGCGGACTCTGCCTGCACCCCGCCACCCTACGCCCCGAAAGCGGAGACCCCAAGAGGTTGCTCGCTCTCCTAACCCTCCAGTTTAGTGCACTCGGGGCCTGACCGTACCGGGAGTGCACGTCGGGCGGGCTGGCGGCGCGCGGGGCTGGATCCAGACTTGGCGGCAGCGGCTCAGACACTCGGAGCTGAGTGCGGGAGGGGCCTTAAAAGGAACAGCGAGGCTGACGTCAGGGGGGGAGCCGGGCGGACGTGCAGGAACCCACGTGTGGGTAGGGCTAGGGGCGGGCTCCGAGCCGGGCGGGGCAGCGGAGAAGCTTAGGCGGCGCGCGCAGCGGGACCGCCAACCTGCGGATAGACCCATGTGCGTCTGGAGATCTAAGGGGCTGCTAGAGCCACGCTACCTCCGGCCATAAAAGCCCAAGCCAGTCAAGCCGACCCAAAGGAAAGGCTTAGTTGGAATCTTCGCCGTTTTCCATAGCCTAGAACAGCTTCTGGCACGCAGGTGCTCAACAGTTTGTTGGAAAGGAGGGAATGCGTTAGCACAGCATCCTTCTGACCCTACGCAGGTGGAATGATCTCCAGAACTTGCTGCGTCCCCCACCTGCTGCTAAATCTTCCAAATCCCCCAACTTATAGTGAGGCCTCAGCTCTAGCCTTCGTTGGTGCTGGTTCCTTTGCTGGGCCTGCCTTCCTTCCCTATATCTTCTTTAAACCTTACTCATCATCTGGTAACACACACGCGCACACACACACACGCACACAGTGTTGGTATCGCTCTTGTCTCTGCATCTGCGGAGCTGTGTCTCCTTCAGACTGGTTTGCATTGGTGATGTGTGTCACTCTGCTCTCCTACCTGACGGTGATTCTCTCAAGGCCATGGATCAGTCAATTTCCTCCTTTGCACCTGGGACCAACTTAGTCCTGTTCTGAGAAAGATCCATAATTATGTGTTTCTTAGTTTTGAAGGAAGCATGCTAAATCGCAGTTCCAGAAAAGCAGGGCATCGCTCTAGCATGTCCTAACAGTTTTCTCATCACTCTAGGAGGCCCAACCGCCTAGGCTCTCACCTCAGACACACAGCTAGACCAGCTGGAGGCCAACCACAGACTCCCCATTGTTTCTCAGGGCGCGGCTGATCTATGGCAACACTGCCTGTGGTTACTCAGTTTTTGCAACAGTGTCCTCATTCAGTCAGGGCTGGGCACCTGCCTACTTATCAGATGTGACCACAGCTGCTGGCAGGAGAGTAGAGCTCAGAGACTAGAGGGTGGGCTGGGGAGACAGGTAAGAACTCTCACCAGGACTCTGGAATGACCTTTAACGGTAATCCCTAAATTAAGACACCTAACTGCTCCCTCCAAGCACAGCTTGCTTCTCTGCAGAACAGGAGTCTCTACTTAACCCTAAAAATATGAATAAAACAAGTACCATAAAACAAGTACGAACTGAGCACCTCCTATGCGCCAGGCAACAGGCTAGGTATTACCTATACTCATCTTCATGGTAATTATTTGGAGAAGAGGCATAATTATCCCCATTTTGTGGATAAGAAGCCAAGGCTCAGAGATTCATTACTTTGCCAAGGTCATACAACTAGTAAGTGATTGAAGCTGATTCTTTAGGACTGCCTTCAAAGCCTATGATTTTTTTCCTATACAGGACACTGTCCCATCTCCACCCCTCACCCTCAGCTCCACAAAAGTCAAATTATAGAGGGTGCCCAGCCAGTCCTAGGCTCAGAAATTTTCATTTTCAGTGACACATAGTAGCTGTCACTGGGTGTCCCCGGCTGTCTGCTGAGCTGAGACACCAGTCTTCTCCTGCTCAGACTGGTACTTATACCAGCCGTGCTCCAGCTTTTCAAGCCTTTGGACTTGGACCGGAGTTTACACCACCTGCTGTCCTGGGTCTCCAGCCCACAGATGGCTGATACTGGGACTTCTCAGCCTCCATACTGCCTGAGCCAATTCCTTATAATAAATCTCATTATATCTCCTATTGATTCTGTGTCTCTGGAGAACCCTAATACAGTCAAAATAGAAGAATTTCTGTAGTAAGATCCAAGCAGAATGTGGGACCCATGAGATGGGTTAGAAAAGCACTGTTTCAGGGGTGCCTGGCTGGCTCAGTTGGTTGGGCGACTGCCTTGTGCTCAGGTCATGATCCTGGAGACGCAGGATCGAGTCCCACACTGGGCTCCCTGTTCGGCAGGAAGCCTGCTTCTCCCTCTGTCACTCACCCTGTTTGTGTTCCCACTCTAGCTGTATTTCTGTCTGTCAAATAAATAAATAAAATCTTAAAAAAAAAAAAAAAAGGAAAGAAAAGCATTGTTTCAGGGAGCGGAACAGACTTCTCCAACCTAACCAAGGGTTCTTCAAGGATGACCTGTTTAAAAGGGAACATTTCACAAAGAAGTGGCTTGACCAAGGGACAGGCTGGCCTCAGAGAATGAGTGGTGCTAAGCAACCAATATAAGATTTTCCTAAAATGGGAGGAGGAAAAAAAAAAGATTTCCCTAAAATGGACCTGGCCAAAGAATTCTGTCCACCCAAAAGACAGTGCTGAGTCATTCCTTCATTGAGTATTTGTTAGACTCCTCAAGAAAGTTCAATGCCTCTTCATTCGAGGGCCTCAAGAATAAAATCTAGGGGTGCCTGGGTGGCTCACTCTGTGGAGCATCTGCCTTCTCCTCAGTATGATCCTGGGAGTGCTGGGATTGAGCCTGGAATTGGACTCCCTACTCAGCAGGGATCCTGCTTCTCCCTCCACCCACCCTCACCCTGCTTGTGCGCTCTCTCTCTCTCTCTCTCTCTCTCTCTCATAAATAAATAAAACCTTTAAAAAAAAATCCAAGGAATAAAATCCAAATTCCCGGGAAGGCACTTGAGGCCCTCTATGATGCAGTGCCCACATCCCCTCTCTGGCCTTATCACCTATTTCTTGCATGCTCCCTACATGCTCATCCCAAAGTTCCTCACTACCTTCCCCAGATCACCTCCACCTACGCGGTTCCTTGACCCTGCATCTTCTCCACCTTGCCACCATCCCTGCCCTCCCAAACCCACAGACTCGTAGATCAAATGTTGTTGCCTAAGCTTTATATTAAACTAGTGCTTATTTGCAGCTCCTCTTTTTCTCACTAGCCTGTGAGCTACTCGTGAACAGAAACTTTCTCCTTCATTCTCATACTCCCAGCACTTACATTTATTTGTTTTACAAATTTATTCTGAATAACATGTTTGCTATGCAAAGGGCGCTATGCTAAGTTCTGGGATATAACAAAGAATGAGACAGATGTATAAGTAAGTCTTCAAAGACTATACCATTTAGGCACCTGGGTGGCTCAGTGGGTTAAAGCCTCTGCCTTCGGCTCAGGTCATGACCTCAGGGTCCTGAGATAGAGCCCCGCATCAGGCTCTCTTCTCGGCAGGGAGCCTTTTTTAAAAAATATTTTATTTATTTATTTGACAGAGAGAGAGATCACTAGTAGGCAGAGAGGCAGGCAGAGAGAGGGGAGGAAGCAGGCTCCCTGCTGAGCAGAGAGCCCAGGTGCCCTAAATAAATAAAATCTTAAAAAAAAAAAAAAAAGGCTATACCATTTCATGGGGGAGACCAACAGCATTCTTCCCGTTAAAATATAAGATAGAGGGTGCCTGGGTGGCTCAGTGGGTTAAGCTTATGCCTTCAACTCAGGTCATGATCTCAGGGTCCTGGGATTGAGGCCTGCATCGGGCTCTCTACTCAGCAGGGAGTCTGCTTCCCCCTCTCTCTCTCTCTGCCTGCCTCTCTGCCTACTTGTGATCTCTCTCTGTCAAATAAATAAATAAAATCTTTAAAAAAATCTTTAAAAAATAAAATAAAATGTAAGAATATAACATTACCTCAAAAAAGGTACAAAAAGAGTGCTCTAGCATTCAGAAAAGAGAAGGGTCTTTTGGCCAGGAGTATCAGAGAGGGCTTCCTGGGAGAGGCAGCATCTGAGCTTAGCCTAGAAAAAGACTTCAATTGCTGAAGATCAAATGTTGAGAAAGCAGAGAATGCCGTACGAGCAAATGCGTGGAGTCAGGAAATGTGAAATGTGTCTCATGAATCTTTAGCTCTAAATGCCAGGTTATGAAATTTGGGTGTTTTTGTTTTCTTCTGGAGGTCAATGGATGTCATAGATGTTTTGGGAGAATGGGAGAGAGAGAGAGAGAGAGAGAGAGAGAGAAAGCAAGGTAGTTCCAAGGTCATGGAAAGCCGGGCAGGGTGGGGCAACACACCTTGTTTTGTAATAACACACCAGAAGCTCAGAACACGTACAGCCCCAGCAACAACTGGACAGAACGTTCGCTTCCCTGGCACACCCTACACAGCCCCGCAGCCCCTCTTCACCTTCTCCATGTTTGCAAAGCTGATGGCTTTCCTGAGTTGCAGCGCCCAAGATGCGGATGGTCTCATCAGTGTCTCTCCCTGACAGACTGGGCCCTACTGCAGACGTGCCGAATCAGAAGCCTGCCCCAGGAAGATGGCTTCACGTCAGCCTCCCAACCCCATCCACCTCTCACATGGTGTGAGTGGAGGCCAAAGACCCCACTCCTCAAGTTCCCCTGGGTGCCTCCCCCCTCTCCCCACCCCTCTTACAGGCTGCGTCAGGTACTAGAGGCTGCCTCTGTTTTTTTTTTTTTTTTGGCTTGGATTGTTATTCTCTCCAGAGTTCACCCCTCATGTGATCACCTAATAGAATTCACCTCAGAAACTGTGGGTTCTTGGGACGCCTGGGTG
>PITA01034851.1:0-11133 GCA_004023965.1 Spilogale gracilis
CCCATCCATCTATCCAACTATCACCCATCGGTCCATTATCCGTACGTCCCCCCATCCATCTGTCTGACCATCTGCCCACCCAAACCTTTGGTGTGCTGGGCTCCGGGAACCCCTGAACTTGCTTTCCTTCCCTCCCACAGAGGACGGTCAGAGATGTGCGGTAGCCCTGACACAGGTAGGCCAGCTGCTAAGGGCCCAGGAGCCCACCCCTCACAGACGCCGCCTGTCCCCCCATCCTCTGGAGCAAGCTTCGGGAGGGAAAAAGGGGCTGACGTCCCAAGCTGTGTGGGCCACACCCGGTCCCTGTGTGGCTGACTCCGTGGCACGCGGGGCCTGTGTGCCCTGTTGAGACCAGGATTCTGACTCCTGGGCCCTCCCCTGCTCTGAGCTTGTCCGGGAGTCCCCAAGGAAGGGCGGAGGGAGTGGGGACTGCCCGTGGGCTCTGCAGCTTCTGCCTACGGCTCCGTCTGCCTGGCTGGGAGCAGCGCTGTGAGGAGACACTGTGTGAGCACCGGTGGGGCGGACGTGGGGCCGACATGGGGTGCAGGGGCTAGGGGTCTCCCCTCTAATTATAGGGGGCCCCCCATGAGTCCATGAAGCCAGAGCCCCCAGCGGCTCCTGGGGCATCTCCTCCAGGCCCAGCTTCTCCGACCTCCAACAGCCCTGTCCTCTCGGGCCTGATGCGGGCCATGACCGCAGGGCCTGACTGCCTGGGAGACCCTCCCCTGCCCCCACAGCAAGGACACCCAGGGGGCCTCTCAGCCTGACCGGTTCAGGGATGTCCGGAGACATGGGTGCGCCCCTATCCCTGCCAGGGAGTCCTTGGTGCCCAGAGCTCTAAGCAGGAAACAGCACATTTCTGGACCTTACTTAAGTCACATCCTGAGACAAGGCGGCTGCTCGCACGGAACGGATACCAGAAAGTTCCCAGGAGCTCGCCCCACTCGCCCTTTCCCAGGAAGGCAGGTAACTGAGGCTTTTCCCAGCCGATACCCATGTCTGGGTTCAATGCTGCCTGTTCCACGTCCCTCTGAACCCAGCTCCCCACGGTCTGGCCCAGCTGGAAGCGCTGGCTGTGCACCCCGCGGGCCGGGCGGCCTCACCCGCCCCCCACACTCGGACCTTAGAACGGGGCCGACATGGCTCTGAGTGCCCCCGACGTCCCACGGCTCGTGCCGCTGCCGAACGCCCCATGAGGAGTGAGGGGTACCCGCTCCTCCCCAGCTGGCCTGTGGCCCTGAGAGGTGAGGGTCACACCGGCTGGGACAGTGCCCTGAAGATCCTGGACATGTGCCGCTGAGGATGGCCAGCCGGGGTGGCTGCTGCACCGGGACCCGGCCACGGTGGGGTTTTCCCTCACGGTGGCATCTATCCCACACGGCCTGCACTCCCTGCTCACGGGGGGCTGTTTCCTTACTGGGAGTGGTGGCCCTGACCCCCCCCCCCAGGGCCCCTCACCCTCCCTGCCTACCTCGGGTCGCCCAGGACTGAATGGGGACCCAGAGCACCGGGACGCAGGCAGACAGAGGGAGGCGGAGGCTGAGCCCTTTCTGTGCGTCCTTCCCTCGCTCGGCTCTGAGAATCAGCCCCGGCTGGGGGCCTCCTGCGCCTTAGGGCCGACGGCTCCCTGCCCGGCACCCACGGAGCACAAACTCGGAGTTACTCACAGCTCTGCCTGCACCAAAGGCACAACCCAGCAGGGGCCCGGGTGCAGGCGAAGCCCGTGGATCAGCCACGGGAGGAGTGAAGCCCCAGGCCTGCGCACACGGCATGTGGACACGGCTCCTTCTCGGGGGAGGCCAGCGGCCTCCATGGCTCCAGGACAGCAAAGCCCTCTAGGTCTCCAAGGGGAAACTGAGGGCCGTCTCTGAGAAAGGGACGGAGCAGGGCTCCACACTAGTGGACAGGCAGGGGTGGGCTGGGCCCCCAGGGTGGGGGCTGCGCTCGGGGACATCTTGCTTTCTTCATGAACCCTTACTTCCTCAGCACCGTTCCTGAAGACGAGGACAAGAGCCCGTCCCATGAGGCCACAGCTCAGACACGACCTTTGGACACTGGAAGGGAGGGTCCCTGGGCTCCTCCTTCTCGGCTTCTTCCCCAGGTCGCCGGGATATGCACACCAGTCGGCTCCGTCTTACTGTCCTGCTTCCTTCCCAGAGTTCAAGACCGTGTGTTGCTTTCCACAGCACAACCCTTAAAGTTCCAAAATATGGAAAAGAGGAGGGTGTGCGCGGTGTGGGGGTTACCGGCGCTGGACAGCATCATGGGGAAGCTTCCGGGCGTGGTGCCCCATTCCCGATAAATTCCTGATAAATTTGGAAAGTAAGACTTCCCAAAGAGCAGTTTTCTTTGGAGCCAAAAAACAAACAGACAAACAAACACTCGCCCTCTCTTCTTTAAGCTACGTCCTTCTCCACTGTCTGAATTACCTGCTGTAAATACTGAGCCTTTCAGGTTAGTCTTAAAGATTAGAACTAAAAAAAAAAAAAAAAAGAGGATGGCCGTCCCGGGGCCAAGACAGGCAGCAGGCCTGTGGGGGCAGAGCAGTTCCCCCCACGGGGTCATGGGGAGCCAGCAGGTGCGCGGCGGCCAGGGAACCAGGAGTGAGAGATTAGCACAGAAGAGGGTGTGCGGGCCGCTGAGGCCCAGGAGCGGGGATTTGTGGGAGGACGTCTGCACAGCGGCCGAGCCTGGGGAAGTCCCTGTGACAACACGTCCCCTCTGGTCCCCGACGCGGGCCGTCCGCCTACGTCATATCGAGGCTCGCTCCCGGGGCAGCTGCTTGAGCTGCGCCCCCGTCGTGCGTCGGGGAGCGTGGCCATCTCGGAGGTCACGGCCCTCCCGCGCTTCTGCGGCACATGATTCGGGAAGTCTGTCCGAGCAGCCTGCGTGGTGCCCCAGCCCAGCGGCGTCCTGGACACAGGAGATCCTCCAGCATTTCCTAATAAACTCCTGGGCCGATGCTTCCCTCTGCCTCCTGATTCATGGGTAACGAACAACGACATTTTTTGCTCAGGATTTTGATTCAAACAGGTAAGTTGGTAGCAACTGTCCCAGCCTCTGGAAATGACGCAGAAGAGAGTCACCAGAGGCTCGTAAAGCCAGCCCGAGAGACGCAGTAATCACGGTCCCCGTCACGTAAAATCGCCCTCGTCCGTCCAACATAGGAGGGGCTCGCCTGCCGTCAGCGCCCTGACAAAATGCCCCGGTCCGGCCATTTCCTACGTCTGGACGGAGGGCAGGTTTGCGGGGCCTCTACCCGGGAGCTCCGAATTCCACCCCCGTGCCGCCCGGGAGCTCTGACCTTGGGCTTCACTCTGCCGGCCCAGCCTGGCCCCCCGAGCCTCACGCAGGGTCTGGCCAGGGCGTGCTCTGGGGGTCTGCAGCCGGAAGCCTGGCCACAGCGAACTCAGCCTCCAGTGCCTTCGGTGGCCCATCCTCCCAGCGCCGTCCGGCAAGGGCCTTCACTGAGAGTGTCTCAACCCCCGCCCGATCGTAGGGACCTCTTCCGAGGAGAAACACCCTCGGTACACTGCCTTTATTTACCGTGAACACCGCAATTACGGAAGGCCAGCCCGCCAAGCGCACGGGCCATTAGCAGCCAATTACGGTGACAGCCGGGTCAGGGGACAGTGGGCCCCCTCCCTGAATAGGATGCACCAGGCAGGACGGCCCATGGCCCTCCTGGAAACGATGGCTTCCTGGCCACATGGGCCTCTCTGACCAGGCTTGAAGTGGGAACCTGGGGTGCCTACTACGGCCTGACTGGGTCTTGGGTCCGTGCAGACAAGGTCAGAGGTGCTGAGGCGTGGGCCCCCTCCTTCTTAGGGGTTCTGCCTGCTCGGAGCACCCGGTCTGCTCTCTCACCTCAATCAGTCTGAGCTGTGGACGCCCCGCATCCCGCCTGCAGCCTCGCCGGGCCGGGCGGATGCGAGGCAGGACGGCAGGTGCCGGGACCGGGCCGCGACGCGGAGACCGGGCAGCCCACCTCCTCACGGCGCTGAGCTCCGGGCGGAATCCGCAGCCCCGGCAGCCGCCAGCCGATCGCTTCTGTCAGCAGTCGGAATGTAAGAGAAAGTGAGTGAAACGGGCCGCAGGTGATAATGCGGTGCGGGCGTTTGGAGGAGCGTCAGTATTCCAGCAAAGTCCACGAGGCGCATACACATCAGCGGGAGAGCGCCGGCGCGGGAGCCGGGCGCGCTCTTAATGTCGAAGACGCATTCCCAATGCGCGGCTCCCCGTCGGCGCCAGTGGGGCCGCAGGCAGGTCCAGACCAGGTGCCGGCAACCTCAAAAACTGCGATGTCATTACAAGGCTCCGGCCTTTCCCGGGCCGCCACCGGACTTGGGGCCGCCGTCCCGCTCCCTGCACCACGCGCGCCCTCCTCGCGGGCCAACGACAGACGCATCACGGCGCCCTCGGGCCGCGGCCAGGCCGGGTTCCCGCACACAAGCAGGCCCTCTGCACCCCAGAGCGCTGGATGCTGGAGACAGCGCCAGAGCCCGGCTCCTTGCCCGCTGAGGACCTTCCCTCCACCGAGCTCCTCTCGTGGGGACTGTTCCCTGGCCCCCAGGTGGGGACACCCCAGTCCTCCGGGGTTCACGTCTGGGCTCCCCACCAGGACAGCCGTGAGGGTGGAAGCGTCTGGACACTCAGCTACCCCAGCCTGAGGACGGGCCGACGGCTTTGGGGGACCTGTGGCAAAATGGCCCATGTCCTGTCTTCAGGGCTGGACCTCGCCCCTCAGGTGGCTGGGGCCCTTCTCCAGGACCCCTGGATGCACCGGGATGCCCCATCCATGGGCGTCCGGCACCAGCTCCGGCCAGGCCCCAGCCCCTCTCCGGAGCCCCCACCGAGGCCGCCCGGAATCAGCAGCTGCCCCAGCGTCGGGTGGGAGATGAGCGTGGCCTGTCCTCAGGGGTGTACGCTCAGGCTGGCCCCTCGCCTCCTGCCTCCCTGCCCACCTGTGTGCCTGGCATCCAGAGGCAGACGGGGACTAGAGATAAGAGGCAGACTCCGTGCAACCTCCCTGGAGACCTGAGGAGGAAGGTGCCAGCCATAGGCATGGAGCCAGGTGCCCGTGGGCCCTGAGCAGGGGCAGGCCTCTTCCTGGACCCCAGCACCCACCCCTCTGCCACGGGGACCCTCCTCGGCTCTGGGGAACGGCCCCCGCTTGGACCGTGGGCTTTAGGACATCTGTTCCGTGAGTTACTGACATGCTGGCTCAGTGACGTGATGCGTGTGGCAAAACACCGAGTACCGCCGGGGACTGTGGGATCCGGCTAGTGGCGGTGTGTCCACACTGGTCCCTCACGTGTGACACACGGAAGGTGCCAGGAATCAGGGGCACTCACGGGAAGGACAATGGGAACCCACTCTCCTCCCTGCTATTCTCCGTAAACAGAATACCTCTCTAGAAATAAAGCATATCAACTACAAACAAATAAAAACTACCTGCTCCCCTCAGAGCTTGTGAAACAAGATGTGGGCCCATTTCTCTGCAGGGGTGAGAGGAGAGCACGTACCCTCCGTGCAGAGCTGGGCCCTGAGCTTCCTGGCCCGACCACGCTGGCCAGAACCCCCCAGGGTCTGTGGGGTGCAGCCCGACAGCCCTGGATGGGGAGTCCGCCGCACATACCCTCTGCCCACCTGCTCTGCCCCAGTGGCGGGGGTCCAGCGAGGAAGACCACCCCTCGAGGTGACCAGCACCCCACCCCGTGGCGGGGCCCGGAGGCCAGGGCTGCACACGGCATCTGCGTGTTGGGGGTGCAGGGAGCACCCCTTATTTCCCGCTGAAAACTGCCCCCTGCCGAGGGTTCATGAAGGCGGAGGAGGGACAGGAGGCGGAAGTTCTCCCAGCTCAGGATCGGCAGGGAGGGGCCGCGAGGACAGAGAACACCCTGGTCTCCGCCAACGCCGTCAGCGGAGAGACGGTAAGAGACGACTAGCTAATTAGCTGTAATGTGATCGCGGATAAGACCCATCTCTTCCATTCCACCTCAAAAATGTCTTTTAGCGCTTTACATAAAACCATTATGAGTAAAATAGAGCAGACCTTTCAGTAAATGACGCTCGGCCTGTCGCATAGCCACGTGCAGAGACCCAGACAAAATCTGAAGCTGATCTCAGGCCCACGGAACATTAATCCACGGTGGATCACGGGCCTCCGCGTGCGTTCTCGCAGAGCAGGCGAGACCTGGGAGGACATCCTTCCTTAACAGGAAGAGGGAGGGTGAACGACTCAGACCAGTTAAATCCGCGGACTTCTGCTGGTCCCGGTGGGAGACGTGAACAGACCCTCACAGATGTGACCCAGCCGCTGGATGAGCGGCGAAACCCTGTCGGCCTTACTGCCCAGCAGAGGAACGGGCACGCCAACTCTGCCGGAAACGCCGCCATGCACCCCGTGGGATGGCTAATGGAGACACCCGGGCAGCGGCAGGGAGGCACGGACACAGAGCCACAGAGCCTGGGCAGGCTCAGCGGGACAGCCGCGCGCAGGAAGGCTCGAGGGGTGACACCGCGTCCGCCGTGTGGCGTGTGTGCCCTCCAGGGCTGCGCCCGGACGGAACGAGCGTGTCCAGGTACCGAGAGACCTGCACGCTCCTCTTCTCAGCGGCCGTATCCGCACGAGCCAACATCGAGGGCCCTTAAACACCGTCGTCGTTGGACAGACACGGGTCCTGCCCCACCGGGAGGTTCTAGAGCGCAGGGAAATTAACAACACATCGCGGCACAGGCGGACGGTCCACAGACGCAACGGGAGAAGCCACACACTGGCTGATCCCACGTATGCGCCTCTCCGGGGCCGGGGAGCCCAGCATTATAGAACCCGGGACACTGGGGACCTGGCGCGATGGGGCCCAGGCTTGCGCTGACAGTCTGTCTGCGGGCCGCGATGTGTGCCCTCTCGCGGAGCCTTTAAAAGGAGCAGACACCTGCTCTAGGTTCCTAAATCCCACGCGGAGTCCTGGGCCCTTCCTGAGCGTGTCCACACGGGCCTGCTTGGGAGGGTGTGTGCCCGTGCCAGTGTAGACACAGGGTCGCCGAGGCACCGGTGCCCGGCACGCCCCGTTCTGTGACCCGCGGCTGCGTGTGTGCAGCCGAGCTGCTGGGGCGTTTCCTGGACGTGCTCGGCTTTCAGAGGCGGTGCTCAAGGGGAGACGTGTCCATGAGAAAATGTGCCTGCGGCCTGGGCTCGCCAGGAGGTGGTGGAGCCCGCAGCACCGGCCAGCTCACCAGCTCACGGCCCTTAACGTGACCACATGCTTCCCAGTTACAAATTCCATCTGCATTCAACCCACCGGCTCGACGATGAGCCCAGGACACGCAAAACAACAGAAGGAAAAGCCCAAGCCGCTGAGCCCAGCCGGGACCCTCCAGTGGGCTCTGGGAACCCCCCTCGTCCTGCAGCCCCGAATCTGAGGAGCCAGCGCACCTGCCCTGGCCTCGTCAGCTCTGGGGTGAGCTCGGCTGGGTCCCTCTCGCCCATCAGTCAGGGGTCACTCCGGCATGAGCCATGGCTGCCGGGACCCTGCCCTGCCCCACCTTGGGCTCCTGACACACAGCCCTGTCCCGTGTCCTGAGCGGCCTTCTCGACCCTCCCTGCTGACCTGCTCACCCTCCCAGCCACCTGGGGAGTCATCCGCTGGCCCCGGGGCGCCCACACACAGAGCCACAGCTCACCCGCACTTGCCTTGGCGAGATCTAGCGCTCCAGGCAGCTGTCTGCACCCCCTGCGTGGCCTCCAGCCCCGGGTCGGGCCTTCCCCTGCCCCCACTGTGAGGGCCACAGCCTGGCACCCCCACTGCCCATCCCCACCACTACCGCCACCAGGCTGATCTCTGCCCACGTCCCCTCCTGGTGCCCCACATTTCTGTCTGGGGGCGGGAAGAGATTTTTCTAGAAGGCAGGTGTCAGCCAGCATCCAGGCTCCCAGCACGCAGGAATCAGTCCTGGCTCTGCAGGCCTGTGGAGCCTGATCACAGAGACCTGTCCCTCCTCCCTCCACCAGCCCAGCCTCCCTGGAAGCTGGTGTCCGGCCTGGGGAGCACGGGGAGAGGGAGCTGTGCCCAGGGGGCCCCAGAGTGACCAGGGCTGTCCCTCTGTCCACGCACAGAGCCCCAAAACTGGCAGGGCTTAGGGGGCAGGAATGCTCCCCTCACCCCGATATCCCATGATCAAAGCCTCTCCCGAGATCAAAATAACATTGTTTCGTCTAGAATCACCCTGGCTTTGATTTCTTTTCACATCATGCGGTTTAATTGAGTTCCAAATCTCCCATAAACATCAAAGACAGAGGGAGGGTTCTGTGTGCATCAAAGCAGGGCCTACTGTGGGGGGCCCAGACATTGTGGGCGGTCCCCGTGCGCCGGCCCTCGGCACAGCCCCCACCGCTGCCCCGGCCCTCGGCACAGCCCCCACCGCACGCCGCCGCTGGGGAGGGACGCTGTGGCCTCACACCGCATGGACAGGGTGGCCACAGGGAGGGAAGGAGGGCAGGGCAGGGGACGCCCACGTCCCACCTGGCTCGGCGCCTCCTCCCTCGGGGCCCCTGCCATACCCTCCCCCCGTCCAGGCCCCGTGCTCTGACTGTGGCCGGGACAGGGACTCGACGGCGTGGCCAGCTTCCCTGTGCCCTCCTCTCCTGACTCAGTCTGGACGCGGCCAGTAGGGCTGTGAGCAGGCTTCTCCCTCCGTGAGGTCCCCCTGCAGACAGCGGCTGGGGCATACCTCTCCGCTGCCGTGCCGCTGAGATGGGGCCCGAGGTCCCGACGCTGAGCTGCGCTGTGCACCTGCTCTGAGCACGTGTGTGCACGCACCAGGGCACGCACAGGAGACAGAGGCCTGGCCTGCATCCCCCTCTGCAGCTGCCACCCCCAGGAAGACGGGGGCCCCGGCACGGCCCTCACACTTGCTCACCACCGTGCCTGCTACCCAGCGGCCGCAAGCTCCCTGGATGCGCTGCCTAGTGACGCCCACCTGCACCTGACAACCACAGCCCCCATCAGGGACGCAGGGGTTACCTCCTCCAGGAAGCCCTCCTCCAGGAAGCCCTCCCCGGATGCTGCAGCCTGACTCAGCATTCCTGTTTCCTGCTTCCTCCACAGTGGGGTGCCCTCATGCCCCCCTTCTTGGAGGCAACAGAGCAGTCAGCCACCTCGGAAAGGGGCCGGCCTCCATCAGCCTGGGCAGAGCCCAGTGTGACAAGATCTCACCACCCTGCAAGGAGGAGTGTCTGCGATGTCCCTGAGCCGAGACAGCGCCCCAGGGTGGAGGGGGCCTGCGGATCGATGTGGGGATCCGTGCAGACCCCCGCCCCCTTCCCCAATTAATGCCGCATGCGTCCCTGGTAATGGTCCCCATCAGAGCTCGTGGGGTCCCACCACAGGACGGGGCCCAGCGGCTCCCGCTTTCCTGGAGAGAATCTCCTCAAAGACATTTCTTCTCACACGTGCTGATTACTCTCGAACGCTGATTAAAATGTCTAAGACGAGGAAGTGACATTGCGCACAGCCCTGGCTTACAGGTTTTGGGGGGCGAGTCTGGCCCCGGTTACGGCTGCTCGGGCTGGTCGGGTGCCTTTGCGGTAACGGGAAGGGAACGGTCTTCTCAGGCCCGTTTTCAGATGGTTCACCACCACTGCAGAGAAATCCCTTTTGTGTACATTGATCTTGTATCCTGACCCTTGCTGAAGCCCTCCCTTAGCGCCAGGCGTGTGGGTGGATTCCCTACGATTCTATTTACAAAACACGGCTTCACCTGGGAATTGACACCTTCGCTCTTCCTTTCCATCGGCCTTTTACTCATTCCTCTCGCCCAGCTGCCCAGGCGACAGCCTCCAGGACAATGCCCAACGGAAGTGACAGCACACGTCCTGCTCCTGAAACCAGGGTCAAAGCACCCGGTCTCCCTCCACTGGGGACCATGTCACGAGTGGGCACTTCCTACACGCTCTTTGTTATGATGAAAAACTCCCTTTTGCCCCATTCGGTTGCGTGCTACCACAATGTGGCGTCGGACGGCGTTAAATGCTTTCCCTGAAGCTACTGAGATGGTCCTGTGATTGCTGATCGTGATTCAATGCCCGGGGCGTCCTGTCCAGGTTCCCAGATGCGAAGCCAACCTCACACCCCGAGAGGAGTCCTTCTTGCCAGGGACGTGGGGCCCTCCCAGGGCGCCCCCGGCCTCCGCTGCTCAGTACCGCGCTGAGGACTTCTGCGTCGACACCCGGAAGGCCCGGAGGACCCCGACGTCTCTGCCTAGTGCTTGCGGCGTGAGGGGAACTCTCACCTCCCACAGCCAGTCAGAAGGGCCTCCTCCAGCACTCGTGTTTTGGGAAGAGTCTGAGAAGGATTGGTGTTAATTCCTTACATTTCTTCCTGAGTCTGTGTGCGTTCCCGGGAACGTGCCGTCTTCACCTAGATCAGGGCACCTGTGGACACACGTTGTTCATCGTGTTTCTGTGACGTGGGCGGGTCTCTCCTGACCCAGTGAGCGCAGCCCTCTCCTCTCTTCCTCTCATCATTGACCCAGAGGTTTGCTAATCGGGCCGACCTCCAAGAATTCCAGTCCGGCTGGCTCCCCCTGTTTCTTCTACTCCCCGTGCCACATATTTCCATTCTGGTTTTTATCACCGTCTGCCTTCTCCAGGATTTGAGCTTACCTGGTTCTTTTTCTACCATCCCCAAATGGGTATCTTCTTTCGTTGGTTTTTTCTTAAAGATTTCTTGGAGGGGAGGATGGGAGACAAAGGGAAAGGGAGAGAGAATCTCGAGCAGACTCCCTGCTGAACACGGAGCTTGATGCGGGGCTCGATCCCACAACCCTGAAACATGACCTGAGCCGAAACCAAGTGTCGGACCCCCCCTGCCGTGGTATCTTTGTTTTTACTATAATTTGCTCAGGTATGTTGATGTGACTTAATTTTTAATACTGGCCATAGGCACCAGTCAGCTCACAAAACCCCCACCACTGCGCACACGCTCCCGAGTTATCAGCCTGCTCCAACACCCCACGGGGCAGTTCTGGTGGACCCCAGGCTGGGAGCAACACCGCAGAAGGGAGGAGGACGTCCCCTCTCTGCTCGCACCTGCTGCAGCCCCTCCACACACAGCCCCGGAGCCTCGGGGA